>BGPR01000122.1:992968-1003205 GCA_013235015.1 Araneus ventricosus | reverse complement strand
AATAGAATATTGTAGTGTAAATTTTGGTGTTTTGTCTTCGAAATTGAATGAGAAAATTAGCCATTTTCGTCCAATTTTATTGCTTAATAACTATTTACTTTTTGTTTCACATTGTGGCTCAAGTATCCCCATGAGAGGGATACTTGAGCCAACTCTGAAAAAATATCTACAAAATTACAATGACATTAATTTTATTGTTTATTATTATTTCAGAAATGAAAAGGATGATATGGAAGGATGAGAACTTTTTCTCAACATATTCCATATTTAATTTATTGTTCCATGTTATTAAATTATTTTTCCGGATTTTTCCATTGCCCATCAGGAGTAACATTTTTCAAGTAGTTTCTTAAACTATTTAAACACTTTTTAAAGTGTCTCTGACAGGGTTAAGATTTAAAAAAGTCATTTGGAACCTGTTGTGAAAACAAAGTTAATACCATCATCGGTCATTTTTACTTTCTCGTATACGAAGTTTACAAAGAGAAAATATCGTAATCGTCAAAAAATTCGAACTCGAGATTTTGACGAATCTCCACGTTTTAGACCGAGTCCCAAAAACACAATTTTGGAATTATGTGTATCTGTGTGTCTGTGAACACGATAACTCGGAAACTATTAGATTTACGGAGATGAAATTTGGTATGTGGTCTTTACACATAATTTCTAGGTTTCTATCAAATTTTGGATAAAATCCGTTCACGGGAAGTCTGTATGTCCGTGTTAATGTGAAGGCGATAACTCATAAACTTGAATAGCTAGGTGGGTAAAATTTGGTACACATTTTTATCATCAGGAATGCAGATTTGTATCAAATTTTGGACCAAATCCGTTGAAGGGTTGACTGTCTGTCGGTCTGTATAATCGCATACTTTTGAATGCAATAACTTCTTTAAAATATTACTTAGATAAGTGAAATTTTGTATGTGGCCATCTAACCTTAATTGTAGATTTGTATTAAATTTTTGTGTCAATCGGCTGAAAAAAAGGCGTTCAAATTGCATATTCGGTTGCGATTGCTATTGTGTATTGGCGACAATAAACTGCCGCCAAGCGGTTGTTTACAGTATGATTTCCTTTTGCCTTGGCGCGGTCTACGAAGGAAATAGTAGCGAGGGGCAAACGCGATTTTCAGAAATTATGGCACCCCCCTCCCCAAATTGAAATTTCGTTTTGACATTCTCCAGATTGACGACCTTGATTAACCAGAGGTGTGGTGAAATCTTGTGTGTTACGTATAACATTTCTTACTCAAGAACGTTAAATAAAATCTTATTAGTTGTGGTACCCTCGGCGCGCTTGAAAATTGCGAAAATACGCAATTTTTATGCGCGCGGCATGCGGGCCAAAGACACATTTTTTTTTTTTTTTGCAAATATCAAGTTTTGGGGAATTCATAAATTTTTTGTTTCATTGTAAATCACCATTCATAATTCTTTTTCAAAATAACCAGGCTTTGGGTAAATACCCGGGTATATATCCCAAAAATATTTACCTATCCAGTGGGTATTTACCCACCCCACAGTACTGATCGTATACGAGAAAGTTTTGGGGAGGACACTCCTTCTGATTAGATATGCAATGAAATTTTTGAATGTATGGCTTTCCACCGCCAAGGGAAAAAACCCCAGCGGGAGTGTTCTCCCCTAAACTTTCTCGTATACTTCCCCAGAAAGGTGCTGTTTCCTCTCCCCCCGCGTGGATAAAAAAATTCGAACCTACTGTTACCCAGAATCCTATGACTATCAGAAGGTTTTCCATTATAGTGATTGAAAAATATCTAGGTAAAGAATCAAATTCAAAGAGATGCGTACGGATTTTCCGCTCTTGCCATCTCAAGGACAAACTGACGTAATTCGCTCCACAGCCTTCGCGTGCGCGTGGAGATGACGGATTCTTTTCAAAAGTGAATTATACAGACCGACAGACAGTCAACCCTTTGACGGATTTGGCCCAAAATTTTATACGGATCTACATTCATGACGATAAAACTGTGTACCAAATTTTATCCATCTAGCTATTCAAGTTTTTGAGTTATAGTGTTCACATGACTTCGGACATACAGACTTCCCGTGGACGGATTTTGTCCAAAATATGATAGAAACCTACAAATTATGTTTGAAGACCACATACCAAATTTCATCCCATAGCTCTAATAGTTTTCGAGTTATCGTGTTCACAGACAGACATAATTCCAAAATTGTGTTTTACGGACTCAGGGAGGTCTAAAACGTGGAGATTCGTCAAAATCTCGAGTTCGATTTTTTTGACGATTACAATACTTTCTCTTCATATACTTCGTATACGAGAAAGTAAAAAAAAAGTCCTTCGAACTCTGAATGTCGACTGGTCAAGGCTGCTCTTCTCTGCTTGTAACCACAGTTTTGTGGTAGTTGCCCCCAAGAAGCTTTTTTTTTACTAAGAAAAAAGATGAAAGTTGTTTGTTTAGTTTCAACCAACGTCACTGAAATCTTCGAGAAAGCCATTCAGTGACCTTTCCTTGTTGACCTGGCTTTTCAATTCTGTCTGTCAATATTGCCGTACTTCATTGAAATGGTTTGTTTCTCGTCCGTGTAAATATCACCTATCCACGTATTTTGACATGCGTCTTTTATAGAAACCTCGCTGTTAACTCCGAACCTCTCTAAATTAACGTTGTTTGCGGTAAGTTATTTGGGATTTCCGTCTCTCTGTCGTCAGAGAAGTTGACATTGTATTACTTTTCTCAGTTTTCTTCTTGGGAAATGATTCTGTAATTTTCGACAAATGTGTCTAAAAATGTTTTGCAGTGTCTAAAAGTGTTTTTCGCATTGGATTGGATTTGTCTGGCCGCTTTTGAAGTCTTCCCCTTTCTTGTTCTGATGAATGGAGAAAGTGAATTTCAATTGACGAGTCTTGTTCCAAGGATGACGTATTACCACTTGTATATTAAACTCTTTGAAGATTGACGTTTGTTGATAGATTGATTTCATTCGGAAAACTAGGAAGTACGAAAATTTAAATGTGTTTTTATTCTATGTGTTCAAATCAAATTGTTTTGCAACAACTGGTAGCAATATAACTTTATTTTTTTGCTATTCTGAAACTTAAGCTCTTAATAAAATTGCTTTGTTTGTCTTGCAGTACTTTTGGTGTTTTTTATCTTGTGATGAATTTTATAGTGCACATGAAAAAACCAGCGGGAGTGGTCTCCCCTAAACTTTCTCGTATACTCCTAATACATGAGGAAAAAAAATAAGCTAAAAGGCAGTAAAACGAACAAGCGCCCCTAACGCAGTGGAGAAAAAAAGCTTGGGAATCGGAGGCGAAAGGCGTGGGTAGAAGCGGAAAGGATTAGCGCAAGTGAATCGCGCAATAACGGCCTCGCGTCATTGTGTGACGAGAAAAGACAAATTGGATATTTGAACACCTGTTTTTCGATCGATTGAAACGAAAATTGAGCACGGATTTACAATTAATGTTAGCAGGCCTCATACCAATTTTTATTAATCAAATCCTTAGGGTTTACGAGTTATAATGTTCAGAAGTATGCGATTATACAGACCGACAGACAGTCAACCCTTTGACAAATTTGGCCCAAAATTTGATATGGACCTACGTTCCTGTTGATAAAACTGTGTACCAAATTTTATCTATCTAGCTATTAAAGTTTTTGTGTTATAGTGTTCACATGAACGCGGACAGACGGACAGATTTCCCGTTGACGGATTTTGTCCAAAATTTGATAGAAACCTAAAAATTATTTCTCAAGACCACATACCAAATTTCAGTTTTCTAGTTATCGTGTTTACACACAGACAGACATAATTCCAAAATTGTGTTTTTCGGACTCGGGGAAGTCCAAAACGTGGAGATTCGTCAAAATCTCGAGTTCGAATTTTTTGACGATTACAATACTTTCTCTTCGTATACGAGAAAGTAATAAAGCGAAGGAAACGCACGTTATCAAATAGCGTTAGCATTTTCAAAAATATTTAAAGCATATCGCCGTTTCTTGTTCTAAGGTCCGTTTGCTTAGATCTTCATGAGCATATTTATGGGAGAGGAAAAAGCACATGTTTACCGTTAAGAATAATTATGCTGGAGTAGATCGTCTTGAAAACGAATTTAAATTCTGAATCTCAACAAGCTCTGACAGCTCGTCATTCAATAATGAAAAGAAGTTGACTCGAAACTACCGAAATACATTAAAAACGTGCAACTTTTAATAAACTTGTATGCAAAATTATGAATTTTTATTGTGATCACGAAAACCTTTTTCGTCATAAATCCAGTGGCGGCTCGTTCATAAGAGCTGCAGTCCCCCCTGAAATTATTTTAAGAGATTTCATTTTCGTTTTCATTATAATTGGCTTACTGTTCTACTTCGAGAATTCGGTGATCAACGAAAATGGCAAAAAATTGATAAAAATGTAAAAAGAAGACGGGAAATTAATCAAGAATTAAGAGAGAGACAGACCAGAGCTGCATCAAGTCATCTCCCCTCCTTCGGATCCGATATTAATGCAAAGAGCAATGCGAAGCGGGAGAAAAGCAACCATTTCTCCGCTTAAAATTGTATTAATTTGAGCTGCATTTTTTTCAGCTCTCATTTGGCTCTTTTTGGCGTTTTCTCTGAAGTTAAGTTGTTTTTTTAAATCTAATTCTAGAGAAGTTGTAATTTTTTGCTTCTTTATGTTTTTTCGGGTGCTGATTACGATTCTGAGGTTGGCCACCAATAATTTTTGTTGGGATTTTAGTTATAGCCAAAAAACATAAGCAAAAAACTGGAGAAAATTTTTTTTTTATAACTCAAAAACTATCAATTTTTAGTATATCATTATTATACACCAAAATAATCGGCACAAAATTTCCTACAACTTATGTCTATAAAACTTCTGCAGCACTGCTGGTTTCTGAGCTGACGAGCCGCCGCTGCATATACCATTAATATACAATTTTAAACAAAACCGCGAGATTCGCTAACAAGTTCCGCTGAAAATGCATTTTTGTATGAGTTGCTTTGAAATTCTAATCAAGTCCTATAAATCGATATACACATTAAAAAGCTGCTCTACTTTCAGGAATTTGGGACTTTTATTTTATCTGCTTATTTTATCCATATTAAAATTGCACTTTTTCGTTGAGGAACCCTAAAAGTTATTTTAGGATTTCTGTTCAGTAAATATAATTAGTGAATTAAATATAATTATTTTTAAAAGTATAATTTTTTTTGTATTACAGGGCAGAAAAATATTTTGGATCGAATTGCGATAGAGAACAAAAGTATTTAAATTTTTTCCACGCCTCTCCCCCTTTTTTTAAAAAATTGGACCAAGTTTAAAAGTCTATACGATGTTCAGATAAACTTTTTCATCAAATAATTTTTAGTTTCTTTTCGGAGCTGTAAGTTTTTAACGTACAAAATCAAATCCAGCTGTTGCTAGTCAGTACTAGTCATAAAATGCGTCTTTTTTTTCTGAAGGGGGAGGTATGTTGAGTTTACTCAGTGGCTCATTTTCTCCATAGAATACTTATCTCTGCTTCTTGACTTTTGGAGGGAAAAAAAATATCCAGCTTTCCATCTGCACGCATTTATAAATTTGTCAAAGCGTAACCGTACATTCCTTCTGATGTCAGAGCTCTCGATTTCTTGTTCATACTGAGGCCAGGATAAGCAGAAATGTGGTTTTTCCGGATTTTCACCTCCCCAAGATTTCTAGTCCCCAAGTTAGCTCCTTTTCTCCCCCTACTTTGGTCTTTAGTTTGAGATTGTTGGATTAAGATAAGTTTTTTCTTTCTGGACAGATTTACCTCTGAGTAAATTTTATGTAAGAGCCGTCTTTTTCAAACTCTCTGCTCTCTTCAGAAATTGAGCTCTAATTAGGTAGATGGGGAGGCGGAGGCAAGTGGATATAAATGACCCAGGCCCATGCTTTGGGGAGGGACGAGTACATCTCGAGGACGCAATTTTAGTGCGTTGATTTCACTTTTTAAAGCCAAATATCACGGGAGAGGGAACGGAAAAAAATATTGTACCCTAAAGCAATCTATCCTTGTTACGCCATTGCCATCATCAACATAAATTCCTATCCAATCCTGCAAATACTGTGGACCTAAATTTGTTCTTTGTTGTTATACTAACTTTTATACTTGTAAAATGACCGTTTGGCTGCTGAATTATTATTATTATTTGCCTTTCAGTAAAAGCAAAGTGGTTTTCGAGTGTTATATTTTTATTTGCCTTTCAGTAAAAGCAAAGTGGTTTTCGAGTGCAAATTTTCATCCCGTAACGTTCTGAACTCCACTGCGTTTCACTTTACCAGGAATATTTTTGAAAGTTGCAATAATGAATTAGTGTGGTGTCTGTAATCATCATACAAAAAAAAAAAAAATATTCGATAGTATTTCTTGATAATTAGCTTCTTTCTTAATTATTTAAAGTGGAATAGTTTTGGATAAGAGCAGATCTTGAAACAACCACAAGACACTGAACAGAAAATATACCACCTGACTTGATAGAAAAGTATAAGCTACTCTTATCTCTTGAATATCGTTGAAGAATGAGATTAAATTATTGATTACGTACAATCTTAGTGACTTTAACCAATGACAAATTTAACTTCCGATTTCAGAAACTTTGATATAAAGAAACTGTAAATTATCTTTTATCTTCTTTACATGTTCTATTCACTATATTTATTTCATGATAACTATTTCAAGCTTACGCATGCCTATGAATTTTCTTGTATTTGACTAATGTCACACAGAGGAATGCCTAAGTGCAACTGTACCTTGTGACGCTAAATTTTATTATCTTAAAAGTATTACAGTTTAGCACTGTTTATACGTTTCTCATTTATACGTCGTTTCATCACAGTCCCTATTCATTCGTATTCATTGTAATGATAAAGTACTCCGTTTGTACGACGCAAAGCTTCGGTTATACGTCGTTTTCCCCGTTTCTAAAATGTTAAAATTTCCTCCTTTCTAGTATGTGAGCTGTGATACTGATATCACGACTTCGAAATTACTCACTATTAAGGATGTAACGAATATTCGGCAACTGTTGGAGCAAACCAAGATTTCACAGAAATCTCTGCTAAATTGAATTAATGTTTCACCTTTTAAAAAAGTAAAACTTCTCAAGATGTTAATTCATTAGAGTTAAGTAAACATACTTCTGAGTCCCTGGCTCAACAGAAAGTAGTTTCAATCAAGAAAATAACTCCTTTACAAAAACTGAAAATAGACATTTATTGTACAAACGCATTATCCGTGAATTTTTACATCGGAACCAAAAACTTGAGTAGAAAATGCCAGATTCACGACTCTTAAAACAAAAATATAAATACAGCGATGCGTGCTTTACCAGTGCTGTCAATTGTGTGAACCCAACATCAACTATTCGGTATTCAGCCCTTTTGCCGAATATTCGGCTGGCCGAATACTAAGCAGATATTAGGCCGAATATATTCAGGATAATAATTTTTTTAACTGTGCTTTTAAATACACATTTAAAAAAGAATATAGTAGAATTATATATCAGTTACATAAGGGGCCGTTCAAATATTACGTAAGCATGTTTTTGGTAATTTTGACCCCCCCCCTTTGTCAGAAAAAATAAGCAAATCGCAAACCCCCCTCTTATAATTACGTAAGCAAACGGCAACCCCCCGTTCTTTTTTTACACAAAACGTATAACAGTAATAATCTAATTTTAAAAATTTTAAGATTTAATTCAAATAAAAAAAATCTAACTCGGCTTAAAATGAAAAATATATATATATTTAATTTCCTTACAATTTTGTTTAAGAAAATTTCTTAGTTTATCACAATTTTAAAAAAATCAAGTTTAAATTTCTTTTGCCAAATTTAACTTTTTTCAAATTTAATTTTTTAAAATTAAATTATTTGTGCAAGTTACAAGAGATTTTCGGAAATAAAGTGATTTTAATGTCTTACGTAAGCATCACTCATACTCCCCCCCTCCTTTGTCAGCAAAAATAAGCAAATCGCCAACCCTCTCCCCCCAGGTGCTTACGTAATATTTGAACGGTCCCTAAGTTAATTAATGAGTTACATTTAGTAAAATTTCGATTCTACGTCTTTTCACTTATACGTCGTTTTAGGTGAGTCCCTTGAAAGACGTATAAACGGTGCTTGATTGTAAATGCACTAAAATTGATTGATTGGGAAGCGGAAAATGCATTGGAAATATGAATCATATCAAAAATTTTTCTATGTAATAAAAGCTTTAATTATTTCGAAAAAGATTTGTATGTACCAAGTTTTAAAGTTCTTTCTGCTGGCATTACTTTCTGGGATGAGAAATTTCTGCGATCACTTTTCTGTTAAACCGGCAATATATTTGGAATATAAATAAGAAAATAAAGTTTTAAATAATTAAGAGGAGATTCAATTAAAATTTTTTATTTACCTAATTGTAATGAAACCTTTCAAGTCTGCATGCAGATGTCGCTTACAAAAGTTGAAGAATCTGAAAAAAGGCAATACTGTGAGTTTTCGCGACCTTAGTCTTCGCCATGTCAACGGCACTTGGAGTTCCGACCCACAAAGCCCTGATATTGGTAGCTCGTTGTCTACAACATCATTAAGTACAATTAAAAAGTGGTACAGATTTTATAAGCATACTAGTTGTTATGCCCGGCGTTGCTCGGGATTAAAATACTTTCATGTCTAATATTTTTGTTGTTAAAAACTATTTTTGTATAGAAAATTACTATACAGAAAATTCTTTTATCTTCTGAAATGTTTTATAATTAAAATGAGAATATCAATTGAACCAGACGATTTTTAAAAACCGCTGATAGCTAATCTTTTCCATAAGTTATTTACATTTGATGCATAGGTATTTCAAATTTTGTTCATAAATCTTGCAATATAAGAAAGATTTTAGAATGTTTTGGGACAATTAATTAAATAGTAAATTTTTAATTAAGAAAAAGCGTTGAAATAAATATGAATAAAAAATAATAAAATTAGTCTTCGTCCAGAATTCATTTAATGTGAGATAGCAACAGTTCTCCTTATGTATTCTTGTTCTTCACCAATAAAAAATGTTATAAATTTTATACACTATTTAATTTTTGATATGAGGGCAACGAATTGAACGGAAATGAAACTTGTGTCATGAAAAGCTAATTTTTAAACTTGAAATATGTGTAAAAATAGTTTTTGTGACATAATATTTTCGAAAAATATCACGGAAAATATCCTGCTTAATTTCCAATTAACTGAAATTTTAATAAGATTAGGGCTTTTAAAAGTTGGTGATGATCTCTCTCTTCTTATATAAAATATATTTATAAAAATAAGCAAAAATTCCAGAAATAAAGGTAAATTAGTTCAAAGTCTAACCTTTACCTATCAACGGAGTAGCTACAAATTTGCGTTATTTCAAAATCGTCTCCAGGTAATTAAGAATTTAATAAATTTTTAAAAGAATGTCACAGTCATAAAATTGGTATCATTGTAAAGGTAAAATTTTGAACTTTGAAGATGGGATAAAAATAATTTTAGAGAGATAATTTTCTCCGAAGTTACTGCGGAAAAACGGTTTCGGTTAATTTCTAATTAACTGACTGTTTAATTAACATTTGCACTTTGCAAAGTTGACAGTAAACTTCCCCTTGTCTTAATAAGTGTGCAAAGTTTGGTTGAAATCAGTGCCGTGGTTTGGGAGGATATGTGGAACGGACGTACAAACATACATACTCACAATTACTTTTATTTATATTAAGATTGGAAAAATGGTGCAATTTTTTCTTAATGAGATTTTTTATTAAAAAAATTTTCATTTGAAAGCGTATGTTTTTTATTCCGGTCTGCATGTGTATTGGCATGTATTTATTTATCTTGGAAATAAAATATCGCGTTTGGTAATTTTATCTTATCGGATATTTAACATAGTGCAGGATTAGCCCTTATATCGTATTTCTGCTTTGTGGTCAAAAGCGTGACCTATACTTGTTTGATTCATCATTGACCTTGGTCTCGTTAATTCTTTGATAAAGAGTAATGTCATGCGATAAAATTATTTCAGTTTAAATATTTCGATAAAAGCATTCCATCGTGACGATAAAAGTTTTAAAAAAAAATCATTCAAATTTCGTTCATTTCATTTAAATTTATGGATTTTTCCTCTCTTATGGTGAATTTTTTTGGGAAATTTCTGTAGTCATAATTCCGAAAATTATTTTCCGTAACTCTTAAAAAATTTCATATTATCCCAATA
>BGPR01000122.1:944713-992958 GCA_013235015.1 Araneus ventricosus | reverse complement strand
ATATATAATTACATACAGAAGTATAATAAATCAAGTGGAGTCCTTTCCGAAATTCCATTTTTAAGCAACTCTTATTTTGTTATCGTATGGTCGTGTTTTCAGGCATATTGCAACTCTGAAATTAAAATCAAACTTCAACCGTTGGATTTTTTTTTTTTTTGAAGTCTTGGAGTTTGGTAAATGATCACTTCCTACCCCAATCAGATCAATTAAAAAAAAAAAAACATTTTCATACCAATTCTGACCTCTTAGTACAGGCCAGTACTTTATAAATGTTTTTTTATGTGCTGTACCGTGCGTTTAAAAAATATATTGCAGAAAAGGAAGTCCAAAAATAAAAGTTTTGTACTCATTTTAAGATAAATTTTTTAATGTCTAATTTAATGGAATCAATACACATTATTGATTTTCGACAATGACGCGAATGTAATGACGTCACCTGAAGGAATCGGATTGTAGAAATACATGCTGGGAATGAAAGCATATTACGTCACCTTCTGCGAGGAAGTTCACGCACCAGCCAATGAAATTGCAACAATGCATTCTGGGATCGACCGGAGAAACTCGCTGTCAAATCTCGCTAGCAAAAAAACTGTTTGAACAGATCAGGGAAAAATTAATTTCAAAAAACGGAATAAGATATTTTAACCGTTCTTGTTTTAAATTCGACAGGAACGTTCCAGTTATAAGTTGGAAAAAAAAATGAAAATTATGAAGTTGTTAGAACGTCAGATGTGAGAATTTGAAGAAATCCTTATAAACAATTACCATAAAAGTGACTATTATAACAAACTTCATATTAGAACGAAAATTGTTTGTTCTATCCGATGGTGCATTGATTTTTATCAACTATCATTAGAAAAGATACTATATCCGTAAACGTCCCGAAAATTACCCAAAACAACACAAAGCATTAAATAAAAAATTTTCTAGATTAAATTTTAAAATTCGGGCTTCGAGGTGTATTGAGTCGCCATTGCGACTACCCATGTGCCAAATTTCATGGCTGTAAGTGCGATAGATTCGTCTGGACGTCGCACGCGCGCACACACATACACACACAAACACTGCCTTTTATAAGTTTAGCAAATCACCCTTTACTTTGACTTTTGACAGAAAAGATTGAAAATGCTGGATATGAATGATTTGGAAAATGAAGGGTTGAATTGCTGCGTTTAGCTTAAAAATGATTTATGATATCAGTAATATATATTAAAGGGTAAATAATATGATTTAGATTACCTCCTCTAAACAATGCCATCATTCAAATTAAAAGATATAATCTAGGAAAAAAAATAAGTAAATCGAATAAGTTGGATCCAAAATTATTGATTATCAAACTGGAGAAATTGACTTATGGCACCTGAAAAAAGTACAGTAGAACCCCGCTAATCCGAAATTCCGGTTAATACGAACCGATTTTATTTTCGAAAATTATATGCAATTGAAAAGATTACCTGAAAAGATTTAAATATACATACTAAAAACAAAAAAGGAATTTGTCAGCATGCATAATTTTGTACACATTGAAGAAACTAATGCAATTCGCCGTAAGATAAGGTCACTTGATACAGAAGCACATCCATTGTTCTAATGAAAAGGGGAGACATATTCTCTTTTTATCGCTTTTGAATAAAAGAATTCAAGAGATAGTAGTACTGAGTACTTATAACTTACATTTTTTTACCATACATCTTTTTCTTTTCTATTTTTATCGGAATTTCGGGTAATCCGAATTTTTTAAAATCCGAACAGGCACCGGTTCCAATTAATTCGGATTTGCGGGGTTCTACTGTAATTTGTTTAATCCAGTTACTGTTTTCGTTATTAATCATAAATTTCGGTTATATTAAACCAGAATGCCCCTAATTTTTATCAAATAAAATTTTAGATTAAATATGCATCCGTGTTAGTTTTAGAATTGCTACGATAATTGTAAGAGGATTTTTATTAAGAGTTCGTATATAAAACTGTACTTACTGGACATACTTTCGCTTGAACTAATGCTGTGTTGTCAGATATTCAATGCATGGTTTGAAATACATTGCCCAACTACTTCATTACAACGAGTTTCGTACTTTTCGATAATTCTATTACTTATTATTGGCATTCGTGCCATTGTAAATGTATGAGGAGAAAAGTGAACAGGTTCCATTACACATTAATAATAAGTTTGATTAGACATTGGCAATTTTAAATGTTTTTCCCTTTCTTTTTTTTAAAAATTAAATAATTTCCATATTCCTTCGATAATTTTTAAATAAGATGTGTTAGTGCCTTCTTAAGGTTATATCATTCTCCTTGCAATCAGATTACCTATATTGAAGGAAATTTCATTGAAAAAATTCGGTTGTCAAAATTACTGTAATTTAAAGTTCAAAGTTATCTTATTGTGTGGGAAATTCGCGTGCCGATATAATACGCTAATTTCGTTGTCTTCATCAGTTTTCTGCATATGTTTCAGCCGAAGAAATTTATTCTGCATTGTTTCAAATTCTTCAGCAAATTGTCTTGCTATCGGAGAATGCATAGTCTAATTAAAGTTGTCACATTTTTCCGATATGTAATCTTTATTTCGTGGTATTTTTCATGTAAGAGAACATCCTTATTGCTATTTTATCCTTTGTCGCTATATTTGCATTGCATTTTAAATGTTTATCTTGAATACCTTTTGTGTATATCTTTTGAGAGGTTGTGTTACCCGGAAAATATTGTCAATTCTGGATAATTCGAACTTGTTTAATTCGAAATTTTTGCTCGGTTCCTAGAATTTTGTATTAAAATGTTAAAAAATCGTGGGTAATTCGAATTTTATTTTGGATAATTCGAATTTGTCGTACGAATGCCCTTAAAATATTACGGTAAAAGTTGTTCCTGAGACTTTTCTCAAGCTAAGGTGCATTATTTATTTTAACGGTCTTTCTAAGGAAAAGAAAAGCGAGGTTTGGAATGTCACTACGCGTTGATTTCTGAGGATTTTTATCTCCACCCTCTAATGTTACCCTCTCCCCTCCCTGCTGCATTCACTATTGATTGGTCATCCAAAGCCTGTCTGCATTTTCAGATTGCATTCACAGAAGCAATTAAAAATATCTGCATTTTTTTTTAAAGTGATCAATAATTAAGCTAGTAAAAAAATGTTCAATTTAATGAAAAAGAATGTAGCAGTATTCTTAGATAAAATTTATGTGTTAAATCTTTTTATTTATCTCTTCCGTTTGAGAGAATATATGTAATTCGAATTTTTGGATATTTCGAACTTTTTCTCTGGTCCCTTCAACTTCGAATTATCGAAGTTTGACTGTAAAAGAAATCGGTTATATTTTCGGAAGTTTATTTGCTATTGAGAAATAATTTGTCAAAAAAAAAAAAAAATCGCCCATTCGACGTCAATCGGATTATTAAACAGTTGTCAGAGATAACAAAATTTCCGGCTGGTTAACAAAGTTAAATAAATAATTCTGAAGTTAACAAAGCAAATTTTATTTAGATAGCTTCTCTTATTTTTTCTCCATTCTTTCAA
Source organism: Araneus ventricosus (assembly GCA_013235015.1). Lineage (NCBI taxonomy): Eukaryota > Metazoa > Arthropoda > Arachnida > Araneae > Araneidae > Araneus > Araneus ventricosus. The sequence continues at coordinate 989,435 of BGPR01000122.1, read as the reverse complement.
ATGAACAAACTGACCCAAAATTCCCGGGGGGGGGGAGGGGAAGAGGCCTTTCATATACTGAAATCATTTCTTGAATTATAGGGATGCATTTCAATCAGAATGGGTTTGCCACTAATGTCAACCATGAAAAACGTCAAAAATTTAAGTATTTTCACTCAGGTGCATCAAGGATTCTTGGTAACTTTCAAAAATGTTTTGTTTAATAAAATTTAGGGGCATGAAAATTGAAATTTTTCAGTTGGTTTCCAAAAATAATTAAATAAAAGTGCTGCTGATTTGAAACCTCCCTGGCAAATTTTCACACGTTCCCTGAGAGATTCGAGATAGACGGATTTTGTCCAAAATTTGATAGAAACGTACAAATTATGTTTAAAGACCACATTCCAAATTTCATCCCCGTAGCTCAAATAGTTTTCGAGTTATCGTGTTCACAGACAGACAGGCATGATTCCAAAATTGTGTTTTTCAGACTCAGGGAGGTCTAAAACGTGGAGATTCGTCAAACTCTCGAGTTCGAATTTTTTGACGATTAAAGTACTTTCTCTTTGTATGCTTCGTATACGAGAAAGTAAAAAGGAGAAAAAAAAAATGAACTGAATAACTACGACTTCAGTGATATTCATAGGTGTATCTAAAATCAATATTAAGGTTAATTGTTTAATCAAAGACTATCGCATTCGTAGTTGAAATGCATCAATAAATCAGTCTGGAAACAAAGCGATGGCAGCTTCAACCATAATCACAAAATTAAGCAACATATCACTTTTCAAACCTCATTATGGTTTGCAAATTTTAGTGATTAATTTTAAAATTTGATACTATTTTGACACTCCAGCAGTGTTACAGTTATGTTGAGATAGATTCGTATAAGAATTCTGGCGTAAGTTCTGATTCAGTGGCTGTGGAATGAAGCGCTTACCCTGTGGTGAATAATCCTAAAGGGCTCCGAATTTAACAGTTATTTGGTAATTAAATTAATAAAGTTATTTTATAAATAAATTTTGATGAATAAATTAAATTGTTATTCACGGTAGTGAGGCAAGTTGTATCTTCAAATATATTTTATGCATTTCATGGGAGGGGTGATACCCTGCCTCGGGTGAAAACATATAAGAGCAGCTCGGCAAATGAAAGAAAAATGGATTGAAATACTCATTTTTCTTGCATCTACATTTGGAATTTTCTTCATATATATGAAAATGGTGTTTAATTTGATTGTTTTATTTAATTTGACGAATCTCGCAAACGTTTTTAAGGCCTGAGAGTTTTCGGATGATTTAGTCAATTCTTACGACAGTTGTGCAAGTTGTTTTGTCTCCACTTACATCTAGTTTAACTCTGAATTATTATACAAAAGTTTACTGAAAAATGTCTTATATCTGTACGCGTCAAGAAGATATAATGGGTAGAGGGCACAGTGATGCCACCAGTGGTGCTTAAATTCTTTTGGAGCTCTGGCAAACATCATGATTTGATAGTTATTTGCTTTTATGAAAGTTTAATTGACCAATTATTTACCCCGTCTCTTTTTTGGGACACTCGTTTTATTTTTGCGTCAACATTGGAATTTTTAGCTTTGAATCTTGCATCGAAATGTTGGACTGCTATAAAAGTTATAAATCCAGTGAAAATAATTTTTCTAATTGAAAAGATAATTAATTCTAATTAAAAGTGAATTGATTAGTACTCATTAAATAATTTCAAAAATAGCGTTTCCTTTCGTATTTCATTCATTTTGTCATATCAATGTAATTTTTCTTTCTTAAAAATAAAATAATAGAGTTTTAGCGCATAATGGCATGGTTCGAACCAGGCGAAAATTAGGGCCGTTTTGCGGCCCCTTCACAAAATTCCGCTTCATAAAAACGGCCCCTTCACAAAATTCAAATTCGTAAAAACGGCCCTTTTACAAAATTTCATTTTATAAAAATGGCCACTTTTAAAAATATTTCAATGAAACACTTTTGATGTTAAATGTAAAATCTAGAAATATGTCTGCTAAAATTGAAGGTTTTACATGATAAACAACAAATCCACAAATGTTTTTATTTTTCACAAAAATAATTTTTTTTCAACAAAAATGGGCCCCTAAAAAAACCTGGACCGACCCCTGAATGGGTTAAAAATCTCACGGAGAATTTTTTCATCTTGATGGTAGAATTTCTGTTCTTTCAATGTTTAATAGACCATCATATTGATTAACAACTTCGCCAAGACTATCAAGTGGCTAACGCAGACCCTTGTGATTACTTCATAGCACGCCATTCATAATGTTAACAAATGATGAAGTAAATAGAAGGAAAGTAAATATAAACCGTCCTTTGTCTAATCTCCACGAAAGGCTATAAAAGGGTTTTACGACATGTAACCGTTTGAAGAGTATTAGTAGTCCTTCAAATCACATACTTAAAGAATTATTTACTTTAGAATTATAGCTTTGAGTATAGTGCGTTCGTACGCATTTTTCCTCTTCTCATTTTCGTGGTGACAAATGACGATGGTTTAACATATTGATGCATAATTCATGTTCCTTCTTTTTCTTTTAATGAATTTAGATTTTTCAATCTGCAGAATCTGATGATTCGCCATTTTTTTTAAAACTTTGTAAGAGTAAAAATATCATCTAATGCACAGCTAACCTGTCCGTAGCTGTGAATGTGTTAAAGTTTATTCTGCATCAAGAAATGCCAGATAAGTTCAAACATTTCATTAACAATAATTCATGTGTTTAACTGTATTTAAGATTTTATTTAGCAAAACGACCAAATTTTAAGTAAATATTATTAATCCCTTCCGGTCCGATTTAATTATGGAATGGTATTGTATAGCATGAAAACCAATGACGAGCTGTACTCGTCATTTTACTGGAAGGAGTTAAGTATATAGCTGGTTTGAAATTGTTCTGTTGTCACAAGTGTTAAATTAATGTTAATGGAAAGGGCACTCATTCCAGAGTTTTTTTTTTAAGAAAATGACGGGAGGCTGTCTTTTTCAAACAGTCGCTGATGTTAAAGGCGTAGGACTACTTATACTCGCGTGACTCTTTTCCGATTTGTTTTTATAACTTCTGTTGTTACCCTTTATTTCTAAAATAAGACATTAGTTATGTTTTTTACGTATGTAGTTACCGAGATATAGAGGATCGCGTCACCAATTCATGCGTATTTTTTGCCCAACTCTGCGACTCGGTAGTCGCTGAACTACAATTCCGATTTTCAATTTTTTTTTTTTTTTTTTTGTAATTTCTGTTGTTACCTTTTATCTCTAAATTAAGACATTACTTATGTTTTTAATACATGTAGTTACCGAGATATAGAGGATCTCCCATACAACGTTTTTTGTGGCGTTTTGGCGTGTGAATTAAATTCCTTCCTAAGACCCCAACGGGAGGAACGTAGTCCTACGTTAAAATAAACATTTTTACGCAAAATTTTCCTGACCATGAATGACTCATACTGACGCGAAGTCCACTGGACTAGCGTATTTCAACAGGTTCCCAAAGATCGATTTCTCTCTCGTCGTAATATATAAACGAACCCTCCGACGTGGTTTTGTACACTTTTCCCGCTTCATCCATCGAAGGACAGGGTCTTTTTTTCGGCAGAAATTCGCAAGTGTGAGCAGGAAATCGCATTTACGAAACTTGAACTGAATTTCTGCGGCGGCTTCATCTTGCGCAATAATCCGCCGTTTAGTGGTGTGGCCGCTATTCCGAAGTTTTTTTCATCCCGAAACCGACCCCGATCTGCGCCTTCGCCCGTGTGGAAGTCGTGTGTTGTACATTGTTTTCCCCTCCGCGTTCGTTCAGTGCGGATATCAAATAATAAGGAAGAGCTGCTGCTCGACTGATTAGAAGTAATCGAGACTCGGGTCGATCCGGCTGGCGATAAGGAGGCAGTGGCGATTCTCGGCCTGCGATTGGGGGAGAAAGTTTTTCCGGGCACCAGATGCGGCCCGTTGGAGGAAGCGAACCTTCAGTGGTAGCTCAGTCCCTCTCGGCGCTGGCCATGAAGTTGAGGCGGGGGTGGAACATGTTGCGGGTCTACAAGAAGACTATTCCGAGGGATCTGAGGTGAGTGGACCTTATTTTAAATTTATTTTCAGGGATTTTATGGCCACTAGGACCACCTTTTATTACCAGATTTACGCAAGTTTAAAATTTTCAATAAATATTTAATCGGAATAATTCAACTTAAATGTTGGCCTATAGCAGGTATCATTCTGATATTCTTTTCTAACTAGAAAGTCAGATAAATAGCCTCTTCATTCGAGAGATTTCCCGTCAAATTTGACGTGTTTAAATAGATATATATGCGAGAGAAATGTTTAACACTGATTGAAAACAAATAAAATAAGCATGCTTTATGACAGGAAATGTATATTTTTCATTTACATATTTCTTTATTCAAAAAACCTCTTGGTAAACAACATTCCGTGTGAAGTTTTTTTCGTTGTCTAACTATTTTCTTTGTACTTCAGGTGTCTTTGTGTAAGTTTTAACATTGCCAAAAAATATTATAAAATTATATCAGCACGATTTACAATAAATAATCAGATTCATCGTGGCGTCCAAACTATATCACGCACATGATATACCACTGACGTGATTTACTACTTTCTATTAAAAAACGGAAATTAATTTGAAATATATGATTAATATAATTTAAAATTTCTCGGGAACTATTGATTTAATGAGAAATTTTATATCAATCGATAGCAAATTTTATTTCACTATTTTAGAGTTATTAATTTAAATTGGAACGACACTTACTTTTTTAAATTTAAAATTACTGAAATTTAGGTTTTCTAACAATGAAATAATGCTGTTTAACGTCTCGCAGTGCTATGGCGCGAATTTTATTGTTGGCGACGTCAGAGCGTTATCGAATCAGTGAGAGACGGATCTGGGCTATTATATTAGTAATATACAAGAATTTTCTGTTTTATTATTATTATTACTGTTATTTTTACATTTCCGATTCTTTGACTCTGGTTTCTCATGGGATAAGTACAGTGTCTCAGTCAGAATATAAATCTTATCCTTGGGATTTTATCTGGTGTATGATCTCAATGTATTGTACAGGATTGTTATAATCAAAGTTCACCTATTCAGAAGGCCCTAGAGCCAGTTCTTTGTATCAAAATGAAACGAAATTTCAGTAAATGAAGTAGAAGTGATGCACTCTGCGAAAACCGGAAAATAAGGGGAAAAAATATTTAAGCTTTTCGTCAATAAGTGACGCTGTGTCGATATCTGAGGTGATTTTTGAAGATATTCTTTAAATAAATCTAGGAAAATTCATTCCATTGTTGTTAAAATTAATTTCTCTAATTCAGATAGCTCTAGAAATAGTTCATAGAAATCTTCAGATAACTCGACGGAACTTAAACTTTTTTGGTTTTCACAAAGCATATCACTTGAAATGAAGTAGACATTGTAGTGAAATTTTGTTCCGTTTGAGCCAAAAATGACTCCGAAGATTCCAAACAAATTTTCACTAGATCTGGTTCGAAAATTTGTTCCGTTTGAGCCAAAGATAGCTCCAAATATTCCAAACAAATTTTCACTAGAGCTCATTCGAAAATTAGTTATGTTTGAGCCAAAGATGGCTCCAAACGGAACAAAATTTCACTACAATTTCGTGTAAGTGATACTCTCTGTGAAAACCAAAAAAAGTTTAAGTTCCGTCAAGTTCTCAAACGGAACAAATTTTTACTAGAGCTGGTCTCTAGAGACTTCTGAATAGATGAACTTTAATTATAATAACCCTGCATGTGTGAGAGTCTATATTAGTTGTTTCAAAGGGTAGTGAAATATTTCTTTCCACTATCATTTAGAGTTTTGTTTAATTGCCGAAATATCATTATTTTTATTAATCCTTTATTCAAAATTAAAGAAGGGGAGGGGTATGAGGCTCCCCGCAACCGTAATAATGGGAATGAAAATGTATTCTGCTTATTCTCTTTCTCTCAAACGGCACACAATTATGAAATTCAGCATCTGACTAATTTTGACGCGTCAGTTGTGAACTAAAATTAAGTCGCTTACTGTCACTATTATATGGAACAAATATACATGAAATCCTCGAGCATTTTGATGGCCCTAAGGACTCGTAACTGAATCAGTCAAAAGAACAACCCATTTCCGTAACAGAAATTCGTCATTTAATTTAGATAATAGAAATAATCCAGCTTTCAATAAGTTAAAATGTTAGTAACGAATCAAATAAATGAGATAAAAGTCACAAATTTATGCGTGTGTTATATGCAGCATACGAATATCTTCTTGAGACCCCTCTTCTATTTTAATGGACATTTGTGTTTTATTTACAAAAAAAGTTGCTTTCCATTCCTTAAATCCAGCTGCTCGATGCTTTAGATGGTCCCATGCTGTCATCTATTAATTATATTAATTAATATATAATTAATAAATTAATTATATATAGTGCTGTATAATCCTATCAAGAGTATTAACCCCATAACATACAATACGTCGAATTATGGAATTTTTGATATTTAAATTGGTAATAAAGTCAAAGTAACAATTTTAAATTTCAAAAATCACTGAACACGCATAAATGTCTCAAGTATCCTTTACCATCTTAAATAGAATGAAATAATAAGAAATATCCGAAATGGGTGGTGGCATCTTAAGAGGTTAAATAAAATCGTATGCCAAGGGGCTAATCTAAATTTTTGTGAAAATTGGTCGAAAATTATATCTTTGGGTCTCAAGACGATATGAACTTTTAAACGGTAAGTGCAGTTTAAGTGTAAATGTTCATAACTCGAAGAGTATTTATTTTGAAACTGGTGCAGTCTCTTAAATCGTTTTATTATGTTTGCTCTGAGAAGAGTGTTAATTTTATACTCCCACTGAAAGGAGTTAATTTGGCTTTTTCATTATCAAAATGTTACGAGAATCTTTATTGTAACTGGTTTATAATTTGCTTTCTGATTATATTTGGTAACTATGTTTCATATGACTCACAAGCCCTGCAAAATTTCTTTGTTTCTCTAATGATGATTTCTTTTTACTTTCTCGTATACGAAGTATACAAAGAAGAAAGTATTGTAATCGTCAAAAACTTCTAACTCGAGATTTTGACGAATCTCCACGTTTTAGACCTCCCTGATTCCGAAAAACACAATTTTGGCATTATGTCTGTCTGTGTGTCTCTATGTCTGTGAACACGATAACTCGAAAACTATTTAGAGCTACGGGGATGAAATTTGGTATGTGGTCTTTAAACATAATTTGTAGGTTTCTATCAAATTTTGGACAATCCGTCAACGAGAAGTCTGTCTGTCTGTATGTCCGAAGTCATGTGAACACTATAACTCAAAAACTTGAATAGTTAGATGGATAAAATTTGGTACACAATTTTATCGTCATGAATGTAGGTCCGTATAAAATTTTGTGCCAGATCCGTCAACGGGCTGACTGTCTGTCGGTCTGTGTAATCGCACATTTGTTTTTCTTTCATTGCATATGGAATTTGTGAAGCATTTTTAAGCATGCTTCGCGGCATTCGTATCTGCGGTTAGATTTTAAAATCTCTCCTCGCTATCAATTCATTGATTTTACTCGTGTCTGTCTTTATCGTCTTAGTACAGACACAATGCAGATAAATTTTCTTGATTAACGTTGTATGATACTTCTAGATCTGTAAGTGAGTCACTTTATTGGCATTGGATTATATGACAAATATAACTTGTCTTGCATTCCGCTGGGTTATCTTACACTATTTGCTCTTGCCAAACGCCTTCTGGTTTCCAACGGGTCTATTCTAGTACCCCTGGTTGGGTTGGGAGACGTCACTTTTCCCGTTGTTAAGTGCGGAAAAAGTGACGTTTCCCACCCCAACCGGGGGTACCAGAATAGACCCGCAAATTTAAACTGGCCTGGCGCATTTGACATGTATCACGTAAGCATGAAAATTCCATTGAGCGACAAGTTCCCTTACATTGTCATTGATATTTAAATAAAGTCCAACTCTAAGAAAAAGATAATAAATTGGTAATCTTTTTAATGATTAGTGTTCCGTTTATTTGTGTAGCATGCAATATTTATAGGGTTGCTATACGTCCCGTATTTCACGACTCGATCCCCTAATACTATTTCTCCCTAAGCTCAGATTGTGAGTGGAGACAGCTGAAGCAATTTTGATTTATTATAATTTTAAAATGACTTGCGCCCAATTTTATAATTATGTGAAAGAAGAAAATCGTATAATTAAGAAAGTAAAATCAGCTTTAAAATATGACTGGGCTAAAAAGGATTAGCCTTGCATCTTTTTTTATTATTCTACGTCTTCATTTTATTAGATTGCTTAGACTTTATTGATTTTTTTTATCAGAGTAAAATAAACCATTGCCTCCAACTTTTGCATGTTTTATTTATTTAGCACTTAAACGTCCTGTATAAATGCTTGGTAATTATGGCAATCCTAAATATTTATAAAAATGTTCTAATCTTTATTGAAGTTGCAGTAAGTTGATATTAAAATACGCTTCATTTACGTTTATTTAAATAACTAGATTGAGGTTGATTCATTTAAAACATTTACGTTTCGCACTTTCAAAATTTTAAATTTGTTCAGGCATATTGCTTTCGAAAAAACTTAAATCTTTGTTGTCACCCTTCCCCTGTTCAACGCTGAAGTGATTATATAGGCGAAAGCGAAATCTATACTTACAGAAGGCAATGTTTGTGTATGTGTGTGTGCGTGCGCGATGTCTAGACGAATCTATCGCACTTACAGCCATGAAATTTGGCACACAGGTATTCGTAATGGTGGCTCAATGCACTTCGAAGCCCGAATTTTAAAATTTTAATTTTATGTTTTGTATTGTTTTGGGCCATTTTCGGCATGTTTACGGCTGTAGTATCTTTTCTAATGATAGTTAAAAAAACAACCAATACACCATCGAATAGAACAAACAATTTTCGTTCTAATGAAGTTTGTTTTGAATTTCTAATGTGATTTACTGAATTTTGAGAAATTTTAAAATAATAGTCACTTTTTGCTAATATTTTTAATTTCTTGCAACCGACGTTCTAATGATGCTATCATTATTATTTTTTTAGGTAATAACTGGGACATTTCTCCTTTATTTAAAACTAGAACGGTTGAAATATCTTTTATGGTTGAATTTTAATTAATTTTTTCTGAAGTGTTAAAATATTTTCGCTCCAATTTTTCCTCCGTGATTCTTCGTAACCAAGGTCGCGGTGTTGTTTCCCAGCATACTTTTCGTCGAAACCACGTAACGTCATAATCCCTTCGCTTTCAGCGAGAGTTTGCAGTACGATCGTACCGTCTGTCGTCGCGTCGAGAGATCATGCTTTTAATTTGGTTGTTTTTATACTTTTTGAATGCGGATATCTTTATTTACAGAAGACATGTTCATCCTGCGTGTACTTTCGCTGAAACTGAAAAAGAAAAAAAAAATATGGCCCCAAGGAGCTATTTACATAATGTGGCTTTCAAAGCTTAAACCTGAAGCTGAAGATTGTGAGCTTTTTAAAAAAATTCTGTTGAAATTCATGATGTCACGGGCAACGCTGTGAAGGTACTGCTAGTGTTTAAAGAATTCCACTCGGAAAATCCAGGCGTTTCGTGTAGTTCATAATCAAATTACCAATTCCAATAATTTATCTTTCATTTTAATGAGCGAAAGTCCCCCCTTTTTTGTATGGGTAAATTTACATTGCCCGCTAAATTCACTGACAAATATCTTGCATTTTTTAAGGTAGGCTCCTTATAGAAATTCTACCTATTGCAATGGTTCCCATGACATAACATGACTTCCGGAACATTTCTGCAAATTTTTCTTTTTCTTTTAAAAGAAATGCAAGACAATTCTTCTTTATGCTTATAAGATTCAGAGCAATTAAAAGGAAAATTCTCTCCCTGCAACGCAGATGTTTTGTAATCAATTCCTATTTCCTGCTGTAATTGGAATTTTCCGTTCTTTTTTTAATAGGAAACATATGTCTAAATTCATTCTGAGATAATTAATTATTATTTTGAAGTTCATTTAAGCTAATTAGCAAATTGATGTAGGGCAAACCTAAGACAGGAATGTAGAAAACGTAGAATATCTCTTCACAGTGAATTCGTTTCTAAACATTTCTTATTGCGAAGAGTTTGAACGAAATCGAAGATCGTTTGAACGAATTGAACGTTATCGAAGAAAATGATACATTTTTATGGAAAGGGGAAATAGCTTTTGTAAAAGGTGTAACTTCAGACTCTTTGTTACACCAGTCTCATTTAGCATCGATTTCTGTGACCGAAATTTTCATTTCAAACACAATCAGTCATCTGTTAATATCCCTGAGGGTTGATGATTTATTCATTTGCCCCGATTTATTCTGCAGTCACGCCCAAGTGTTTTGTAATGTTGAGATGACAAGCAATGCATTATACTCGGAAATAATCATAGAAACCTGTGAACAGGAAGTAATACAGGGCTCTAGAGAGATATTGAAAGTGATGAACTATCACATGCTGGCTGATTAGTTCTGTATGTGTGCAAAGCTGTTCAAATGTAACGTGATTAAAGCTTAACATATTTTATGAAAGTCACATGAAAGTACGTGTTTTTTGTAGCACGCAGATGGGAGATGCGTCGCAAAATATGCTAATTTACATTGTTTTTGCGCTTTTTTTGTTATGTGCTCATTCTGTAGACATAGAAAATTAGTTGCGAATTATATCCATATTATTGTTTTGTGTATTTACTGTGAATCCCGTATGTTTTTGCTGAGTTTAAAGTTAAATTTAGGCGCATCAGTATGGGCCGTTTTGCGGCCTCTCCACAAAATTCCACTTCATAAAAGCGGCCACTCCACACAATTCCACTTCATAAAAGCGGCCCCTCCACACAATTCCACTTCATAAAAGCGGCCACTCCACACAATTCCACTTCATAAAAGCGGCCTCCACATCCCACTTCATAAAGTGCCTCTCCACATTCCACTTATAAAAGGGCTCCACAAAATTCCACCCCATAAAAGCGGTCTCTCCACACAATTCCACTTCATAAAACGGCCCCTCCACACACCCACTTCATAAACGGCCCCTCCACACAATTCCACTATAAAAGCGGCCCCTCCACACTCCACTTCATAAAAGCGGCCCCTCCACACAATTCCATTCGTACCATGGGCACTCCGCACATCCACTTCAAAAAAGCGGCCCCTCCATTACCCCTTCATAAAAGGCCACTCCACACAATTCCACTCCTCACAAAAAAGCGGCACACTGCTACAACCCCACTTCACATAAAATGGCCCCTCTAATAATAATCTCCACTTCATAAAAACGGCCCCTTCACAAAACTCAAATTCACGTAAAATATAGAAATATGTCTGAGAAAATTGAAGGTTTTACTTAAAAATTTTTTTTCACAAAAATACTTTTTTTTCGCAACAATATTTATTTTTCACAAAAATAATTTTTATTGTTCACAAAAATATTTTTATTTTTCACAAAAATGGCCTCTAAAAAAACCTGGATAGGCCCCTGATTAGAGGAGACAGTTTGTGACGAGGAGGTTATTTAATGCTCTTTAAAATGCATATTTCAGAAATTCAGTCATGTCATCTTTGTGGGTAATTATTTGTTTTGAGGTTTAACAGGAAAAACCTGAACCTGTGAAAATAGGAAGGTGAAGGTATCTAGAATTTGCTGACTGTGCCGTAAAATATTATTGAAATAATTTTTTTATTTAGTGTGAAATTAGGAAAAGCAGTGCTATCTTCGTGCTGATACCATTGAATCATCTTAATCTGACGCAATTATGTAGTCTGAAACCAGACACCATTTTATGGATTTCTGGTTGATTATTATAAACTTGCATACGTGTGTGTAGTTCATTTTAAAAAATAAATCGCAACTTAAAAACACAATTTAATCAACACCAACACGTTGCATAGCATACTTTTTATTATAATGCAATAATCAAATTTGGCAAAATGAGTCATTATAATTTTTTTGTGCAGTGTTTTGAAAAACAGGATATCTCTAAATGCGTATTTTTGAGATTGTTCTCGACTGCTTAATTTTATCCAGTTGAGGAATACAAATAACATATATTTGAATTGGATATTAATAAGACATATTGGTTAATTAGGGTTTTCTTTCTCTATTTCTGTATAAGAAAAGTGGTACAGAGGCTTTCTGAATGTTAATTTATGGAGCATTTAAGTATCGCGTGCGTGGACTTGGGAGAAATATACTCACCGACTTACCTAAAAAAAGCACAATGTATCCTTCTCTTATTGGCATTACCGTCACGAAGATACTAAATATATTCTCAAATTATTCCCCAGGTGTATTTTTATACATATCTTGCTGTTGCTTAACAAATAAGCGGTTGAAATCTTGTGCCCTGTTGTTGCGTATGTTTTCAATAAGTTTATATAAAGGAGAAATATTGACTTAACTTTGGTCCGTTTTGATGAACTGTTTAGAGTCGTTGTTCATATAACGTCTCGGCACCATTTGGATTTGTAACATTTTTTAATTCACACGCCGTTTTCATTTTTCTCATTATTTATAGTAGTATTTCGAAGGATAGCGCAATTCTTCTGCGCTGTTTCTATATTAAAGCAGTGAATATTTGTTTCTTCTGTGCTTTTCCCTAAAATAGCTTAAGTTCGATTGTTTAATTTTTTCTTCTTTTATCGTTTCTATTCTTCTGGCTTTTCAATGGAATCTGTGTATAATACGCGATCGGAATACATTGTCTTGCATTGCAAAAGAAATGTGCATTCGATGAAACCGATTGAGGCGTTGCGAGTACAAAGGAAACGTTCGACAACATGAATCTCCGATCCGCGGATCATTTATGCTCCCAGTGCTTTAATCTTTTTTAAACATGATTGTGAAAAAACAATGGTATAATTTACATATAAAATTAGATTATTTTGGGATGTACATTCTATTATATGCCTGCAACTCTACTTTTGGATAATGGATGTGTACTTCCGTATCGGAAAAATAGCATTGTTTAATTTTTGAAATTTAAAATGGTGGCCGATATTTTTCACCGAAGAATAATGAAACTGGTATAATTTTTTTTTTGAATGAAATAGTTTAATTTTGAATGAACACCAGAAGGTTTTTCTTTTTTTTTTTACCATAAGCATATATAGTATTTATTTTCTATGTTAAGAGTGTTATAGCTTCGGTTTCTAACTTTTTAAATTCTGTTTTCTTTTCATTGCTTTATTCTGGTATTTTACTCCTGTTGTAGCAAATTAATTTGTTTATCTTTCTGTACGTCAAATAAGGCTGATTTTATTTTTATAGTTATCTATTCAATGCTTCTTCTAGTCCAAACGATAAACGTCACAGAACATTGATTATATTTGTTTAACTCTAAATTCTCGTTGACTATATATCAACTATTTTTCAATATTTTCGGATCCTGTTCTGAATTGTTTAAATGGGTGTGATGGCAAACTGCGTAGCTTTTCCTGCACGTCGACTTGCGTTGTCAGTGAATGTAGTTCTTGTTAACCTCATGACGTACGAGTTTATTGACTTGTTAACCTCCGGAATGGATGACTTATCTTTTATGGGGCGTTTATTACATCAATCCATATAAAACAAAATGGCCATCTACACTATTAATTTCTGAAAGTATGTATCTATGTTCGGCTGTCTTCTCACGAACCACTGAATTCTGAAACGAGCCAAAAGTACCAAAAGATGGGAAATATTCCAAGGAATCCGTTTTGACCATTGCAATTCCGAAATTATAATTAGTTAAAAAGATATTAATTATAAACGTTAAAATGAATTCACTGTGCTGCCATCTATTAACAACTTTAACATCCGAAGTTCTTGCATTTTTTTGTTTGTTGGCAACTTTGACATACGAAGTTCTTGCATTTTTTGTTTACATATTTATCGATACCTGATTTGTATATTTGTATAAAAGGTTTTCTTTTTTTAGCAACCTTCCGTGTTTTGATTTATAAACATCGAAAAAATCGTTTTCTTGCTTTTTTTTTTCGTTATACGATATTTTTTTCGTAAAGTTACTGTTATATAAGTCATGTGCTGCCATCTATGCCAAGAAATCACACCCGGTGTTCTTGCATTTTATATTTATTTAACGGAAGCTGGTATATCTTTTTTTAGCGAGCTTCTGTATTTTGATTTATTAGCATTGGAAAAAAAAATCTTTTTCTTGTGTTTTTGCTTTCATTTTTTGTATTACGTTGTTTAACTTAATAACGTTTGTTGGGGAAAGGGACAATATTTGTTGAAGAAAACGGAATATGAACGGCGGACATATGAAAAAATATGGATCCCGAGGCCTCACGTAAACTCGCTTCTCTCCGCCAGGGAATATTTCAATATTCGAGATAGCCCGTGCAACATCTGGCCACACAGCTGGTTATGAGATACTAAAGCGTGCCCCGGTGATTTTGTGCTTTAACTTAATTGTGCTCTGACTCAACTGAAGATTCAAGTATCGAAAATTTTGCAATTCGGCACACTAGTTAATGTCAGATTCTTAATTTCATGGACGCTTTGAAAATTCAGGTTCTGAATAATGTTCATCATTTTCATAAATATTCTTTAAATGTAAGTAATAAACCTTTTTAGTTGCGTGAGCTCTTAAGATGTAATTTTTATTGCTTTTCAAGTATCTTTGCTTCGGTGATTGTATAAGATCCCCCCCCCCATGTATAAGTTGACTCCTAACTTTTCAACTTCAAATTTTATCAAATTCTTCGACTTGTATACAGGCTTATACTTCATTCATTATGCAGTGAAACTTAGATTAATAGCCAGTTTCTGTTATCCGTTTTCATCTGAAAAGGATATAATATTACAATATTGTTACGAAGCTATAAAGTCGCTTCCCTGAGATGCTAAATTTGGCGTCCTTGGCGATCATTTTGGCGACAAAGTTGGCGATTTTGGCGACAAAAGGAATGTTCTAGAAGGACCTCGAACTTTCAACCTATTTCTACTGGTTTCATGAACTTTCTGCAGATTACGTCACTTCCTACGTAATGAAGTCACTTCTTGTTGAAAAAGTATAAAAGCAAGCTCTAAAGCCAAGGAGAGTTAGTTGGATTTTGATCAGCAAGCAAGCTGGTAAGCGAACAAGAAACTTTTGAGCGCTGTGTTGAGATTTATTGGTTGTTTCTGTTGTGAATTCTTACAAGTGCTCTTTTAATACTTGTGCTACGTTTCTTTGCTTAGAATATTTGTAAAATAAAGAGCTTTATTTTTTAAATCCTTCTTATTGGACTGCATTCACGTACACCCACAATACGATTTTGTAACACTATATTTCTGTACATTACTTCTCTTATATTTGAAGTTTATATCGATCGTTTTGTAAAATTAAATACAATATGTGGGTATTATTCACTTTTAGAGGATTTTATTAGAATTTTCGTCCCACCAGCAGTGGAATCACGTTACTGTACATATGTATTTAAAGATTTGTTATCCGTCTATTCGATTATCCGTCACAGTCGTGATCCGGACGATGTCGGTTAATCGAAGTTTCACTGTATTACTTTTATACGAGCATACACTTTATACGAGAATTCCTTCTTTAATAGTAATCTCTTTTTTTTTCTCTACATATTTTTATTTTTTTTTCTATTTTGTTCTGTTTTCTATGTTGTTCTGTCCAGTGTATGTTTCTTTTTCATTATTATTTGTTTTTGTTCCTGTTATTTGTTTTTGTCCTTTCTTAAAAAATAAAATTCACCTCCATCCATCCAAACCGGAAAGGAGCAAAATGGCTTTAAACACGGGGGTGACAGTGGCGTAATGTAATTTAATGTTTCCCACAACTAACACGCAATGGTTCCCCATTTTTGTTACGTTATTCAAAAACCTGTGCATTGATGTAAGCTTTTTCATGTTCGTCCTCATCTTCATTCATCATTTTTCTTTCATTCACACCGTGATATTCAAGACATTGTATGTATTCCTTTATTTTGTTGTCAATCCGATGTGTAAACACCAGCTATTTAATTTCTTCATTTGCCATTCTTCTGTATGCTAATTTTAGATAGATTCCTTATAGGAAGTCTACCTATTGCAATGGTTCTCATAACACGACTTCCAGAAAATCTCTGCAGATCTTCACCGTTCATGACCAATAGAACCCAAAACCACCCTTCGTTAAAAAGTTTATATATATTTTATAAACCATTAAAACTCAAATAACATTTTCATCATATACACCTATTAAATCATCTTTTAAAATTAAATATAATAAACTATATAACTAAATATAATTCACACAATGAAATACAGAAAGCTAATAATATTAAAAACTAGTACTGTGAAAAAGCCAATCCAGATATGGAATTCCAACAATCAAATGCCAATCGACCTGAGGAATCGATTATGTCACATTATTTCGAAATTTATAGACGCCAACCTTCTGTGATGGCGTTATATATATATAATATAACGCTTTTTCCCATGTTATCTTGTGAACACGATAACTTAAGTAATTTTAACCAGCGTGGTGTATATTGTAAGGATAGTGAAAATCTCTGTCTGGGCTATCTAGCTCAAAGGGGGTGGAAATGATGGGGGGTTGAAATTTTCATTTGACCATAAATCATTTACAATTGAAAATCGAAAGAAAATTTAAATTAGGCGAATTATCGCCTTATCATAGCGAACAATATTTATGTTTAAACTTTTCGATAGTTGGAATTGCTTAGAAGTTATGAGTTGAAAAGGGATTTTTTCTCTCTTCCCTCCCCCTTAACTTAAAGTGCCTTTCAACCTATGCCTTGTTGGAAAGCTCTCGTCATTTGCAGTCTCTTCCACCCTCTTTTATTCTTGTAGCTCTAATCCTTATTGAAATAGAGGGTGAAATGTTCTTTTCCTTATATCTCCAAACAAAAGGAATCTACCTTTGCCTTCCGGCTTGCCGACGGGGATTTTTTTTTTTTTTTTTTTTTTGCAACTCAATAAAGTCCACCTACATCTATACTAAACCGGATAGGAGCTCTAGAGACCGCGGTGTGGTTTTAAAGTGTTAAAGCAAAATGTCAGAAAAGCATTTTGTCAGAATTTCCATTATCACACGAAATATCCGTTTAGAAAATTGCTGTGGTGGAAGCTGCGCTATCTACAAGGAAACTGCAGTTGGTGATAATTTTGCTTTGTCTGGCATTTGTGTGCAAACAGTAGGTTGTTAAGGAAATCTTTCCATTATCGATGGCAGACGCTTAATCTGTAAATCCATTCTGGAAAAGGGATATCTCGCCACTGCTGACTGGGCAGGCGGATATCGCTTCATGGCGAAGCAGCGGATCTGGGAAATGTAAATACAACTGATCCGACCTGACTGCTCTGGTTCAGTAGTTCACTGCATATATATCTGTGTGCATGACCTTAGCACGTGACGAAAAGTGTCAGGGTTAGAGAGTTCTAATGCCCTATTACTCGGAGGTTTCCACTTTATTCAACTTGCTATCACGTTCTCACCTTGCTGTGTTGTTGTGAGTGATTATTATGCAATTGCGATTCCATTGCGCTACGTTGTAATTTAACAAATGCAGTATCTTGTCTTCCTTTCTTTGTGGATTTTCTGATGGATTTTTTAACCTCCTTTTAGAAGATTAACTAACCAATGTTTTATCTGTGCGTTTTTTCATTCCTAATATACGGGGGAGGAGGGTATGCTTAATTCTTTTTTTAAACATTTTTTTTTCAGATCCAGAAATAAAATTATATTAAGAAGTCTTTAAAAGAAGCTCCGGGTATGTTTTGTGAATCGTAATTTGGCATTAAGTATCGGAACAGATTATGCATGCCATGATGCCTCTCAGAATGCAATTGCGTTTAATAACTCATTTTTCGTCGTAATTTTGTTTTTAAATTCGTCCCTTCATTTCTCCTTACAAGAATAAGTGTTGTCGCCATGCGGATCTATTAAAAAGCTTACCTTTTTAACAAATGTTCGATGTCCCTGCAATTCGTTACTCTGTAAATGTTTCAAAGGTAAATCGGTCCTAATCAGTTGTTTGTGAGCATGTTCACATCGATCAAATCAAGTGTAGTGCAAGAATTGCCTTATTTCAGTGCACTTTTTTGGTATTCTCGATTTAACTACCGTTGCACGTGCGCAGTAACATGAGCTTCATGAAGCCAGCGAAACGCAGCATATGTCTCCATCGTTAACCCTTTGCGGCGCAGTGTGCCTGCTGATGTCACACCTGATTTCACTCGCTTCTCAACCGTTAAATTCAACTATAAATGGAAAATAATAGGTTTAGGATAGGGCTAATAGTATTCCTCTTAGAATGTATATAGCAGCCTTATGAAATTTCGTTTCGGAATAGGAATTATTAGACATGAAGTTTGGGAAAATTGCTTAACTCGGAGATAAATGTTTACAGTTCTGGAAGTTTACAATTTTAGCAAATTAACTTGAAAATTTTCATTCAAATTATCTTGAAGTTTTAATTTGATTTTTTTGTCAGATTCAACAATATTTTTTGAGTGTATCAAGGTGGCTGTATCTAAGGGGGGTTATCATATGAAGGGGTGACCCCAAAGGGGGACGATCCCCCTTCCCCACTGAATGAAGTAAGGTTTTAAAAAATTTTTTTTGTAGATTCTATGTCTAGACAATAAACTAAACCCATTCATGATGTTTTTTTCATCAGATTGCAAAAAATTGAATGCCTTCCGCCGCAAAGGGTTAAGAGAACACAAAAATAATGATAAACATCCGCGAATTATATATCACTCGGATGTTGAATTGAACATTTAGGAATGTAACTTTAGGATGCAATACTACTAATTGCAATTAATACTACCTGCAATTAATGTTTCCCAAACCATTTTGTTACGAAATTGTCCGATTAATTTGTGTCCACCTTATGTGTGTGTGTGTGTGTGTGTGAGAGAGAGTGAGAGAGAGACTCACTTAATTTTATTCCAAAATCACTTTTCTAAAACTCCACTTTCGTTCTTTTCCCGCGCTGGAGGTATATTAAGTCTCTCATTTTGGCATGTTTACTACTAAAAGAATATTTAATGGCTTTCACGTGCCGACAGAAAATCATCGACGTTTCTTTGGCAACAAACTTTCCCCCCTGAAACGCCTACGTAACTTATTTAAAAATACCCAATATTCCCTTCACTTTGATCACGTGACAATATGTTATTCCTGTATCCGAGAGAATACAGGGATTTTTCTGTGCACTTTCGCTTGTAACCTAAACAGAGATGGTCGTATACCCACCACTCTCCTATTGATAATAAAATAAGAGGTAGATTTGCTCGGCCTGTTTATTTTCAAAGACTACAACCACGGATACGTTATATATATATATATATATATATATATAAGAGCAGGCTTTAGAAAGGTGAAAGGCAGTCTATTTTGATCATAGAAGAGACCATTTTTGCTTAAATCTTCTTTTATTCAGGCATTACGTTATTCCTTCATAGGTAAAGCCCTTAATTTTTACGTAGCTCCATGACCAGATTTCAGAAGTTTACGCCGGAGCGGCGCGTTGTTGTTGAAAGCTTACATGCTGGCGTGAAAAAGGGGCAGAAATGAATGCGCAGAACGCTTAAGTACCCAGAAGAGGGAATTTCCCCTTTAGAACTCGTGACTTGAAAAGAAAGTTGTAGTGTGTTAATTATGATGAAAGTAGAAGTATTTAAAATGAAGTATTGTTAAGATTTAGGAAAGTTAAAAAAATTAAAATATCACATATATGTATAACTGAAAGCCTTTCTCGAGTTTAACTATTGATTGTGGAACTCATTGCTGAGTAGTGTCTGGCTCTGTTAAACTAATGAATATTAAATTACGGGCTTTTAATCCAATGTGTTTTCTAGAACTATCCTCAGAAAAAACTAGATATTCGTAGACTTTTAAATTTATTGTGTAGATATTTTTAAACTACCCATGCAATCAAAATTCGTGACTTTCTCATTTAATTATTTTGTATATGTTATTTTAGCCTCTGTAGTTAGCGCATGTCCACGATCTTATTGCAGTACATGGCACATTTCGCGAGGCAGTGACTTCGATGCGAAGCTTGAGAAAAACATGCCTGTCGTAAAAAAACGAAGCATGTTTTTCTCGACAACGTTTAACTTTTCGGTGTAGTACGCCTTCCGCCTAATCCTTTGCTGTCATGTCCATCCATCAGATACGCTTCACGCTCGCTGGGTGAGAATGAAAACACGAGCCCCCAACAGAAGTGAACTCTGCTGGAGACCATCGTTTTTCGCATTTTTGTTTTGCACAATCGCTTGTTTTTTCGCAACTCTCTTTCCCGAAGATGACAGGCCAGTCATCGAGAACGAAAACTTTACTTTCTGGTAAAAGCGACGTCTTTGTTGCGATGCGTTAACGTAATGTTATTACGCTGGCATAATTATAATCCCTGTAAATTGCGTGATGCGAAAATCGTTCGTTGCAGAAAACGACAAGAAAAAGAGCGGAAAGAAGCTAGTGTCTGTAAAGAGGTGATAAAAGACAAAACAGACGGACAAACTGACAGACATTCTTTCGGTAAATTCCGTGATGTGGGGGTCGTTTAAAGGTTCAGTGAATAAACCAAGGTATGTAACAGTTGTTTATTTACGAGTTTACGTTACACACAGACAATTTACATAAAAATTTCAGAATTGATACAAAATTAATCAAGAGCATAGTTCTTGTTGGGCATGACGTGCGATCGCCTGATCTCAACTGGCGTAATGTCGTTACCAGTCTTCAGAGGGCTCTGACGTCAGTCACAGTTAGTTATGGTTAACGTTACAAGAGCGACTACAGTGATATAATAATCGCTATGCACAGATTGTAATGACTGATGCAATCAAGCCGGACGAAGACGGGACAGATGGATGATGCCTAAAACGTTGTCATGCTATAGTGTTAGGACTAGAGGTTCGAAATAGTTTTCTTTATAAAACTCGCTTCCTTTCTCTAAATTTGGATCTATATTTCTGCAACAGATAGTGTTGTCCTCCGAATCACCTTCAAAGGCCTTTAAAGAACTTGCTTCAAAGGCCGTGGAGGCCTGGTGGCAGAATCCCGGCTTCGGAACCGGAGGAGCTTGGGGCATGATTGCATTCCAGATTCGCTGTGTATGCGACCCGGTGCACGTTAACACGCTTTCTGCCGCTGGGAATCGCCTGCGATTCACACCTAGATGACCCCTTCTCTGCTGTAGTTCACACATTCTCTGTTGGGGGCCGCGGTGGTTGTTCTATATAGTTGTAAGGTCTATTCTCTGGGCCGGATGATTCCAAGTCGGAAACCGATTCCACTGAAGATCCACCGTGTGTGAGGTGAGAGTCTGTTGCACGCTAAATCATACATATAGGACCAAACGCCTTTCCGTTCGTGTGGTGGTGGTTCGACCATTAGAGCTGCAAAGCTGCAGCACCCCCTGAAATTATTTTTTAAACTTGTATTTTTCGTTCTGAATCTTATTTGTTAACTTTTCCACTCTCAGAGTTCAATGATTTACGAAAATGCAAAAAAGTAATAAAAATTGAAAAAAAAGGCATAAAATGAATCCAAACGATGAGAGACGCAGGTCTGAGCTGCAAAATAATCTGCCCCCGCCCAAATCCGTTCACTGAGCTGAAAATCCGGAGTGAAAAAGCAACTCTTTCTTCCTTTAGCTTAGACATTTGAAATAAAAAAAAAATCCTACTTGATTGCATAATTTGGTTTCAAAATATATATTAAGGGAGCATCATAAGAAATTATGGTGAACAGTTTTCATGAAGGTTAAATATCTCGTGATAAGATACGTGCAGACGTTTTCCTGTGGATGATAGGAACTGTATAGTAGCGGCTATCAAATTTCATCCCCTGGAAACTCCACTCTAAATGACGCACTCTTGCGTTGAATAAAAACTGGTAATTGGAATAAAGCATCGATAATTATAAAAAAGTTTATATATATAAAAGGCAAATACCACAACTCACTCACTCATTCATCACAAATTCTCCCAAACCACGAGGCCTTGAAATTTGGCAGGTGGTTGCATTTGGATTGTAGGTGCTCACTAAGAAAGGATTTTTCGAAATTTTAATTATAAATTTAATTAAAAATTACCTTATTTTAAGGTTTTTCCGCAATAACTTCAGAGCATATTGTCACACAAAATTCATTTTAACATCATCTTAAATTTTAAAAATTTTAGTACCCCAATTTCAACTCCATGCGACGTTCTGACACAGGGCGTCTAATCGGTGCTGCCAGGTGGCGCTGCTTTTTCGGCTTTGGCGGCCATATGCATCGTTAATCATTCTATCGATGAATGATAGATGAATTGAGTGAGAGTTATTTGAAACACAGTTTTTAAATTTCATTAACTGTGATGCATCAGCATTTTAAAATTACGTCTTTTATTTTACTATTTGCCAAATATAATAAAATACAGTGGAGTCTCCCTATAGCGGAATCGCTTGGTTCCAATCGAAAAATTCGTTATAGAGAAAATTTCGTTATACGGAGATTAGAGACTTTTGCAGTTATTTAAGTAAATATTCCAAACTTTTCAATAGGTGCGATAAGTTCAAATGTATTTAATTATGATTTTCAATTAAAAATGAAGTAATATTTATTATAAATTTGTTAAAATTATATTAATTTTTATTGTATAAATAAAATGCTCAAAAGTGAAGACAATTCACCAATTTAGAGAATAATTTGTACTAGTATATACTTACGTTTATTTTACTTGAAAAATTCCGTTATTTTACATTTCTTTGCATTTCGTGATGTTAAATTTTCAGAAAAATTTTCACATTTTAAGAGTGAGTGGTTCCAGAAACAGACACGTATGAACGAATTGGTTGCACAGAAATTATCAACTTTCTTCAAAAATCGAAAAGATAAACCTCTAAAAAAATTCGTTATAGGGAGACAACCACTTCGTTATATGAAGAATATTTTGAACGTTATTTAACATTCCGATTAAAAATTTCGGTATAGGGAGAAATTCGCTGTAGGGAGACTCTACTGTATTCACTTTTTTATTCATCTTTCCTAAGTGAAGCGGTTGAAACCGCGACGGGGAATGCTATAATTAATATAAACCTCAGAAATAAAGACTAATTAAAAAGGGTGAACCAGCTGGTCGCCGTAGGCGGCTATTATGTGTATAAATGGAATTGGTCCAACGGGGTTTCTTCCTCAGAAAATCTATTTCATTTTGGCGTTATAGGATCGTGAAAGAGGGGGAATTACCACATGTCCAGAAAAAAGGCCTGGAGACCCCGCTCGGGAGAAATAAATACTCGAGTAAGCAAAATCAAATCTCAGCAACATATTTTGCGCCGCATGCACTATCTACGAGACTTGCTTTAACCAGCGGCGGTAATTCGTATATTGCGAGTTTTAGAGACTTAGACGAGAGAGCACTTGAGACGCATTTTTGCGCGACCTCTGCAAATTGTGTTGAAAATGGTTTAGACTAAACACCGAGACCGAATGGTAATTTTAAGCGTGATTTTCATAAAAGAAGAAAAATTTTGCATAATATTTTCAGTATTTAGAATTGCGAGAAATGAAATATTTTTACATTTTTTTCTTCTTGTCATTTGTATTTCCGTGATGATTTAGATATTAGTAGATACAGTGGACTCTCGATTAACCGGGATGGTCGGGAAATGCTTCGTCCCGGATAAGCAAATATCCCGGATAATCCAATTTGTGCAAATTTTTATGAAAATTTTTGGAAAAATGATAGAAAATGTAAAATTATCAAACAATAAGACATTAATAGATTAATTAATACAAAAGAAAAAGAATTAAGAAGAAATTTTAATGTTATTTAGATTCACAATTCGTACAATTAAAAAGAAAAACAGAGATATAGTTTACCTCACTGTTTTTGTGAAGAATGAATTGATAGAAGTCTGTTTCTCTTTTTCATTTACTCTTCGACGAATTATACTACGCAGATTTCTCATTATAATTTTTTCTGCAGGCGTGCTTTCATCTCCTTGCTCCAAGTAATTAAGTAACGCCTCAGTGTGTACTAATGCGTCACCAAGACTTAATTTTTGATGAGTTACAAGATTTTCCTCATTACTTGCAGAACATTCTTCGAAATTCCTTGTGTCTTCTGAACCACAAGTTACACGGGACACATATCATCGTCACTTAAAACTTCGCCATATTCCAATGTCGAATCTTCATTAGTCCATTTTCCACTGCTTCTTCGTCCACATTTTCAGAACAGTCTAACTTTCTCAAATCTTCTAAGATTTTTCTCTGCAAATTTTTTGGGGTTGTCCCGGGTGATCTGATTCCGGTTAATCGAGAGTCTACTGTACTATGAATAAGCTAAAAATAATTTTTTATACGTTCCAAAACTGCTGTACTACATTTTTTTTTTTTATCAGAGTCTCTAAAACTGCGTGGTTACTGCTAAGTGGCATATACACCTTACTTTAAAAACCACTGCAAGATTGGATATATTCGTAAGAGCCTCAACCCAGTGGCAACTCGTCAGCTCAGAAAGAAGCAGTGCTGCAAAAGTTGTATAGACCTCAGTTGTAGTTAATTGTGTGCCGATTATTTTGATATATAATGATGCTGTACTAAAAATTGATAGTTTTTGAGTTACAAGAAAGAAAAATTTGAATTTTTTTCATGTTTTTTGGCTATAACTAAAATTAAAACAGAACTTATTGGTGGCAAACCTCAGATTCGTAATCAGCACCCGAAAAAACATAAAGAAGCAAAAATTACAACTCCTCCAGAATTGGATGAGAAAAAAAAAAAAAAAAAAAACTAAGAAAAAGCCAAATGAGGAAGTCGCGCCAATCGTGAGCTGGGCAGATGCAGCTCAAATGAATGCAGTTTTAAGCAGAGAAAGGGTTGCTTTTCTCCCGCTTCGCGTTGATCATAGCTGAGGAGGAGCGAAACTTGATGCAGCTCTGGTCTGTCATCTCTTAATTCTTGATTAATTTCCCGTCTTCTTTTTACATTTTTTATTACTTTTTTGCCATTTTCGTTGATCACTGAATTCTCAAAGTGGAAACGTAGGCCAATTAGAATAAAAACGAAAATAAAATCTTTTAAAATAATTTCAGGGGGGGGGGGCTGCAGCTCTTATGGACGAGCTGCCACCACTGCTTCAACCTTCAATCTTAGAAAATTAAGTCCCGATTAAAATGTTTTTCGCATATGTGATCATCTTTTTTTTTTTATTGTAGGACAGCAAGGGCGCGTTCTTTATTATTTTATCAAGCACTCTGGCTTCTATCTTATGCCTAAAAGTAAGGTTTCGGCTTTGGGACCGGCGGGTTCCAGGGTCGAAACCCGATTCCACTGAAGATTCGCCGTGTATTGGGCCCGTTGCACGTTAAATCATACGTAGTTTTTCAAACTTCCCCCGCTGATGTTGTGCGGAAGTTTGGAGCGGGGGGGGGGGGGGGCCAGCTCAGGTGCCGTCCTCGTCATCTGACCGCGGTTCAAAATGACGAGATCTGTCCCAAAATAGCCCCCGTGTTGCTTCGAAACGGAACGTTAATATAACTAAATGAAACTTATTGTTTCTTCCTTAGTTTTAAATGTAATAATCTCACTTAATTTTATTTCAAATTCTAATATTATATATTTTAAAGTCTTAATGTATTCCAAAATAACTTTTCTTAAACTCCAGTTTCGTTCTGTTTCCCGCGCTGGAGGTATATTAAATCTCTCGTCTTGACATATTTATTACTAAAAAAATATTTTAATCGTTTTCCACGCGCGCACAAATCGCGAAATCAGCGACTCCTTGACGCCATGCATCTTCCCTAAAACGCTTACGTAATTTTTTAAAAATAGCCAATATTCCCTTCACTTTGATCACGTGTTATATTGTTATTCCCTTATCTGAGAGAATCGGGGATTTTCTGTGCATTTCTACTAAAATGTTGGTATGTCCGTCACTCTCCAAAATATTTTTATAATAAAGCAAATTGGTTAACAACTCGGCTGTTTTATGACTGCAACAACGAAAACATTTTATAAATATATATCTTATTAACTAGCCGCCTGATTCTCTGCGAGAGTATTACTGGTTTGGATCAGAACTGTATTTAATCGAAATTTTATACTGTGTACCCAAGAGTTTTACTGTGTCTACTATTCTTTGGGGGTTGAGCCAATGTTTAGTCCAAAATTCAGTTACTTTTGAACCAAGCATAATGCGCAATGCAAAATGGAACTTGTATTTAGCTCTCAAGAAATTGTAAAGTTTTTGGACCTAAGCGTAAATCTGATCCCAGGCAGTCCTATGTGACCTTCAGTTATTTTCCTCGAGCGTTAGTGTGGTAATTTTTAATCATTTGAAAACAAAACCGCATTTTCTTCAGGTTTCTAGAAGTTTTGGATTACGCTAATTACCTGTCAGAGACGCTTAGGGTAAAATACTCACTGTCTCAAGGCAGTGATAAAAGAATAAAGTGGGGATTTTTTCTATTTAAATTTGTGTTTTGAATATGTGAAGAGTTTCCTTCTCAAGAAGATAAGTGTTTTTCGACTTTGCATTTGATTAGATGCAACTGTTGATATTCCATAATTATACACAGTGATTGGAATTTTTGATTCATAACCAGGAAAGGAAATCCGTGAAAAAATACATAAAATATGGAGAAAAAAAATTCTTATTAAAATATCTAGATCTTTCTGGAGGAAATTCTAGTCATACTGGATTGTCTTTTTGCCATTGCTTCATCAAAATGTCCATTGCAGAATCGCCGAATTTCGAAATACGCTGTTGTTTCATCAGCATATGTGGTTTCTTCACCCTGCTCTGTATTTTTCAAGCTTGCTTGCAGTTCGATGTATTGCCTCATTCACGGATCAATGTCGCCCCGTGTAGTTTCCTAATGGCTCTCCTTCGTCATTTACCTTTCGTAGAGTAGCTCTTTGTCACGCACAAACAGAAAACTTGGCTCTCCCACTGTTGGGTAAATGCTCTATAGATGCAACTGCTTTGTGCATTTCAACCAATTATTATGGTGGGGGGGGGGGAGGAGGAGCATGTTATAATCTTTTGAAGTAGGACTGCGTTCCTCCCATTGGGGTCTCAGGAAGGAATTCAATTCACACGCCAAAACGCCACAAAAAACGTTGTATGGGAGATCTTCTTTATATCGGTAACTACCTATGTTATAAACATAGCTAATGTCTTATTTTAGAGATAAAGGGTAACAACAGAAGTTACAAAACAATTTGAAAATCGGAATTGTAGTTCAGCGACTGCTGAGTCGCAAAGTTGGGCAAAAATACGCATGAATTGATGACGCGACCCTCTATATCTCGGTAACTACATATGTTAGAAACATAACTAATGTCTTATTTTAGAGATGAAGGGTAACAACAGAAGTTACAAAAAAATTTGAAAATCGGAAAAGATTCACGCGAGCAATGTAGTCATACGCCTTAACATCAGCGGCTGTTTGAAAAAGACAGCCTCCCGGCATTTTTTTGTTATTTAAAATTATCTTTCAGTTATTGGTTATTTAAATATTTATCTCATATGAAAGTTCGGTTTAAAAAAACAATAAATTTGAAAAACATGAAGGTTTTTATTTTTTATTTATTTATTTTTTTTAACGTAGGACTAAGTTCCTCCCATTGGGGTCTCGGGAAGGAATTTGATTCACACGCCAAAACGCCACAAAAAACGTTGTATGGGAGATCTTCTTTATCTCGGTAACTACCTATGTTAAAAACATAACTGTCTTATTTTAGAGATAAAGGGTAACAACAGAAGTTACAAAAGTAAATAAATAAATAAAATGAAAATCGGAAAAGAGGCATACGATTCAAGTAGTCCTACGCCTTTAACATCAGCGGCTGTTTGAAAAAGACAGCCTCCCGTCATTTTTTTTAAATCCTGAATTTGATGGCTTCTTGGATCTAGACAGCCTTTTCCAGTATTTGATCATATATATTGTACAGAAAAGCTAAATTTAAATGATTTGAAATAACTTCTATAGCTTCTTATATCTTAAGGTACATGCCGCGTGGATATCAAAAGCATTCTGATTAGAAAAAAAAGAAAAAAAAATTATTCGACTGTATTAACAGAATGTGTAGCTTGAAGACAGAATGTGTAGCACCGAGATTTGTCAAACGTCTAGAACAGTGGCTCCCAACCTGTGGTACGCGTAGCGGAGGATCATTTTGGGGTACGTGAAATCAAAGTTGTTAATGGCAGAAGCAAGAAAACGCAAGTGAATACTTGCTATTTATGCATTCTCTTGCCTGCAAGTGAATAATTGCTATTTAACAACTCTATCACTTGGATATTTTGTTATTACGAAGAGTAATTTCTAGCTTTCTTTATAAGTTAAACCGAAATAATTACAATACTGGCTTCATTTGCTTTGACGTTAAACTAATACTATTGTAAAAATGGAATAAACATATAAAATCAGAAATAAGTTCTGCAAATGTTATTGATTCGAATCATTTCACTTTTCAGCTAACTTAAGCAAACCTTAATATCTATGCTTATAAAAGGCAATGTTTGTGTGCGTGCGTGCGTGTCTGCGATGTCCAGATCGCACTTACAGCCATGAAATTTGGCACACAGGTAATCGTAATGGTGACTGAATGCACCTCGAAGCCGAAATTTTAAAATTTAATCTAGAAATTTTTTTTTATTTAATATTTTGTGTTGTTTTGGGTGATTTTTCACACTCGTTTCTCAATAGCATGACTTCGAATAATTGTACCAGTTACACCATCGGAAAGAACAGACGATTTCCGTTCCAATGAAGTTTGTTTCATAAGTCTAACGTAATTTACTGAATTTTGAGAAATTTCTGAAAAATAGTCACTTTTATAGTAATTTTTAATAAAGATTTCTTCAAATTATGGCATCTGACGTTCTAACATCTCTATAATTTTAATTTTTTTCAGCTTATAACTGGAGCGTTTCTGTCGGATTTAAAACAAGAACGGTTAAAATATGTTTTTCCTTTTTTTTAATTAATTTTTTCCCTGATCAGTTCAGACAGTTTTTTTGCTAGCGTGATTTAGCAGCGAGGGTTTCTCCGGACGAGTGACATTCCTCGCGGCAGGTGACGTCATATGCTTTCATTCCCAGCATGCATTTCTACAATCCGATGTGTATCTTTTGTTTTGATTTTGTTTTCAAAACTTTTCTCGTCATTGTGGGCATTCTTTTTTCCCATTTGTTGAAGTCCTGATTCCACGGGTAACTCCGTGCGTGTACTGCTACTTATTGAGAAAACTTCTTTGCATAGATGGGGGGGGGAGAAGAGGGTTGGATATGATATTGGGGGCTACGCGAAAACAAAAAAGAATAATCAAGGAGGACGCGAGAGTGAAAAAGGTTGGGAACTCCTGATCTAGAAGATAAATTTAATCAAAATGTAATGTAATATGCTAATATAATTTGATAATCTAATCACAGAGGTAATTTTATTTTCGTGCTTTAAAATTCCTGTTTATTCTTAAAAGAAGAAACTTGGTTTTAGTATTGGATGTATTGGGGTTTTTTTCCTAGAATTTTTAGAATATACTGTCATTGATTTGTTAGCGGAAATTATTTATAAAATGTTTCCACGTGGTCGAATTATTTAAAATTTTATGTTTATTTTCTAAGTAATTGGTTAGACATTAAGGCCTCATCCTTTTGGAATTGGCTGGTTCAGTTACCTCTTAGAAAGCTGAAATCTTAAGTGTTGAAAAATCTGTCGCGTATTACGTATTTCATTTTTCAACGCTTGATCATCTCGCATTTCGCGTAAATAAGCGATTACAACATCAACACTTGCGTCTCTTTTCAGCTAATGGGGTTATCTGAGTTTGTGGGTGAAGTAATCGAGTCTTCTTGGTTCATAGTGCAGATGTGACCGGGTCACAATCAATTAAAGAAACAGCGAACGGCTTCCAGGAAATTTCGTGTTTGTATCTGAACTTTCCATTGATATATCCTATTGGAAGAAAACCTGTAGTATTATTAAAGATGCGCTTTACTCAGTTCCAATGATTAGTTGGCCATTCTTATTATTAAGAAATCTTGTTTCCTTGACCAATAGGATAATCAGTTTTTGCGACACTCTTTTCAGAAATCACATCGTAGTACATTTTAGCTAATGGCATATTCTACTAACATTTTACTGAATTTCATTTTCTTATGGAAACGATTTGTATTATTTTGGCCGATACTATTTCACCTAAACTCTTCGCGTTTGCATTGTCACGGAATGGTTATTTTGTCGAGTTTTTCAGTAGTTTTGTGCAAGTTCGTCTGTGTCCTCAAAATCACTGCGTTTGTCTCATGTCCGCCCAACAAAATAATTTTGTAATTTAGTCACACATGGTTGCGTATGAAATGAAACTGTACCAATTACCATACTTTTTCAGAAGTTAGTGGATCTTTCGTTAGTTTATTATGGATTTCGATGAGGGGAAGGTGCAGTTTCGGTATGATGAGTTTCTGGTAGTCATTAAATTATTTTCTGTGTCCATGTGGACTGTTTGTATAAGAATCCTAGGCCTATTGTAATCTCTCTAAGAACTTTAGTTCCTTCAAGATGCACACTCGTTTTTTACATTTCAAGATGTCAAATATGAAAAATTTCTTTTCTAAAAAGTAAGTCATGGTTTGTGAATTCATTGCTGTTGATAAGATAGCATTTGTAGTATTTCATTGCTATGCGACAGTCGACTCGGTATGTGGATAAAGTGGCCGTGCCCCAACTTGATTTTGGACTCCTTATCCCGGATTTGCTGCAAATTTAGATGAAATATTCCGATTTGTCCCAATTTTTACTTATAAATGCATAATTTATATAAAAAAAGATGAGTTAGAATTAATTTTTTAAAAATAAGTTGGCTTTTGAAGAAGTGGCGTGTTCTCCCCGACTTTTTACTATACATGAAATATAGTTACTCCTGTCGTGACCGATGTAGAAGAAAAAGTTATAGCAAAATAATATTATTTATGCCACTTTATCTCTTTCTACTATAAATATTTATACTATAATATTTATACTATAAATAATTTAAATATTTTCTTGGACCCTCCCCCCTCGCCTTTCCAATTGAAAAACTAGCGTCCAGGATTAAACTCCAGAAAATCTGGTTATTGGGAAAGCGCGAACATGTGAAAAGTACATTCAAATGGGCTTCTTGTATATATATGAAATGTTTTTGTTGGTGTAGTCGTTAAATAAAAAACAGGCCGAGTTATTAACTAATTTTCTTTTATTATGGGAGGGCGACAGAATGTACGTGCATCTTGCTTTAAATTTTCAAGCCAAAAGAGAACAGAAAATCCCTGCATTTCCTCAGGTAGGGATTTAACATATAGACATGTGATCAAAGTGAAGGGAATAATGGCTATTTTTAGTATATTACGTAAGTATTTTAGGGAAAAGTCTGGAAAAGAATTCGCTTATTTCGAGATTTATGTTGGCGCGTGGAAGTAATTAGAATATTCTTTTAGTAATAAATATGCCAAAACGTCAGATTTAATATACCTCCAGCGCGGGAAATAGAACGAAACTAGAGTTTAAGAAAACTGATTTTGGAATACATTAATACTTTAAAATATATAATATTAGAATTTAAAGCAAAATGAAGCGAGATTATTACTTATAAATAAAGGGTATAGTATGTAGTTATTCATCTGTAATTTTCCGATAATCTCTTGTGTTGTGTAAGTGTGTCATTTAGTTGCTTGGGCTTGAACTAGCATTGCTGATTGGAAAAGATACTTTTGCTCTTATTGCAACATGTTAGTGCCCTGACAATTATCTTTTTGAACAGTGCTGTCACACTACTTGAGTGGCATAATTACAAAATGTGGAGCCGAATGGAGCCAAAAGTGGTACTAAAAGTGCTCGCAATTTACGATAAATTAGTAGGCTACTTCTTACAATAAGTTGCTTTGTGCAAGTGCTCATTTTTTAAAATGCTCAACCTGGATGTTACGCATGGGTAAAAAAACAAAATCGCGACTTCCGCTACTTCTGCTCGGCGAATGAATGCTGAGATTTGGAAATAAGGAAACGTAAATAAAGCACCTGGAAATGTTTAAAGCTGTCGTGAAAGAACGAAGTTTCGTTCTCGTTGCAATTGAGTATGGACGCAGGCCCTGCGGCGATGACCTGCCGAAGCGAAAGTGTGTCGGATTTCACTGGGTAAAAGTGCACTTCCTCGGGTTATTGGGGTTGCGTAAGCGTATCTCTGGCTTCAGTGAAAGCCTCCTTCCGCCCTGAGGAGAAACAATGGATTTTTGGATGGTTTCGATTAAGCGAGAGTCATCTTGCGAGTCCACTCTGATGGAAGTTCCTTGTATTTTAATTGCTTTAAAAGTGTAGGTTCAAGATCCATTTTAATTTGTCTTCTTTGCAATTGTAGTCAAATGGGTTGGAGGATTACGAAACTTTTTATTATGGGTTTTTTTATTACTGGTTTAAATGCAGTATTTGTATGCATTATTAAGAATCTCCGTAATGAATTCGCTTGAATATTGCAATAAAAAAAAGTGTAGCCGCTCTTGTAACATTAACCATAACTAACTGACGTCAGAGGCAGCGCCCTCTGAAGACTGGTAACGACATTAAGTCAGTTGAGATCAGGCGATCGCACGTGATGCCTAACAAGAACTATGCTCTTGATTAATTTTGTATCAATTCTGAATTTTTTTATGTAATTTATATGTGTGTAACGTAAACTCGTAAATAAATGTTACACTACCTTGGTTTATTCACTGAACCCTTAAACGACCCCCCCACAGAAGTAAATATGCTGTTGTATTGGTTTATTTGTGGGATGAAAAGCTTTTTATTGTGTAGCAACGGATTCGGAAACCTTTTGCGCATGCGCCGGGCGGAGTTAATTTCATCAAAATAGGGGGAAAGCGAAGAATGGAAGAGTGATGTTTACACTTTACTGAGCGTGATCTGACAAAGAAATCCGGAAATACGCTCATATGACTCGTTGCCCGACACCCCTTTCCTGTGTAAAATCGTCCAAAAGTGGTAGTCTCGGAATCCGTGGTCAGACTATACAGTTGTATGCCAAACATGTTTGAGGAACGAAAATTAACGTTTTGGAATTACCTCAAATTCAGACGCACTAACATCTACATTGTAACATCTTCAATTTTCATCATCTTCATTGACATCATACTACTTCATTCATACTTCATTGTAACATCTTCAATTTTGGCATGTTGGTAGAGGAATCTGTACCTAAACAGCTGTGGATTTATTTTCAACTTCATCTTTATTTCAGGAGCACAATCAAGCGACGATGATAAATTTACTTAGCATCTTAAAAACCATAATTCCGAGTCCACGCCTTGATCATTCCTGCAGACAACGCCGACAGTGCGCCATTTCTGTCAGGGTTGCCAGATGAAAATAGCAAAATAAGGCCAAACCTTCTTACAAATAAGGGCAAATTTGATAAACTGATTGAAAATTTCATTTGCTGTTAGAAAAACAGCTATCCTTCACGAAAACGAATCCCACTTGATAGGCATATGCCCAATGTTCTATTATTAAATTAAAATTTAAGTGAAAGAAATTTAAAACATCCTTGTTCTATTCAGGGGCTATTTCGTTTGACAGCTCATTATGTATCATTTGAAATGTGTAATATCAAACATTTATTAAAAAACAATAGAATAAGCAATTAAAAATTGTTCTGAAAGTCATTAACGAAAATAAAGCCAAAAAGAGGCCAAAAATAAATTTTAGTCCCAAGGCCAAGGGCTTTGAAAAAAGGTCAAATTTACATAATTTGGCCTTAAAAAGCTTTGCTTAGATTACGGCAACCCTGATTGCTGTAATCTAAGCAAAGCAATAAGAAAAGGGGCGTTAACAATGCGCAGAGAGGTTATATAGGGAGAGACACGTGACTCGAAGTGAAAGTCAAAGTGGGCTTATCGCAGTGGAAGTAGCAGTAATTAAAATAGGAGTATCGTTAAAAGTAATTAAAGTGATCGTTAAAATTTAAATCATTACATTCGTATTATATATTTGCTACCAGGACTTTATGATTTAGCGCAGGGCTTCTTAAATGGTGTTGCGGCACTTGCATATGGTGGCATTTGTGTACTGGTCATAAATGTTCTCTCAAATCTGGGTCACATTGAACAGGAGTACTGAGGTTGCGAAAGCCTTCTCACTGATTTATATTTTCATATTTTTTTCAGTAGAGGTTCATCGAAAAATAATGGCGGAGTTACAAAATCGTATTACGCTAAATAATAAACACATACGCACTTTAATTTTGCACTGAAATATTAAGAAAATTACGAATTTTTGTATCCATCTCAGTACGTTTCGATATGTTACTTGCACCGATATGTTACTTTCAATTGCTAATTGCACCATTAGTCGCTCGACAGACTTCAAGACTGTATTCAGTCTCTCCATGTCTTGTTAGCATTTACGAAGTTTCAATTTAAATTCAGGGGTGGCGCCAGTGGGGGGGGGGCCCGGGCCCCCTGTCGGGGATGCTGTGCCCTCCGTCGGGGAAAATTTTTGTACGGGGTATTCAGCTAGTTGATAAATATAGATCTGGCGAAAATTTGAGACCAATTTCATTACATTTGCCCCCCCCCGGTCGGGGAGACCGTGCCCCCCCCTCGTCATGCAAACTCTAAAATTACCGCTATGATTCGACATTTTAGGTGGCTGATATCAGTAATTTCTTCACTGTATACAATGTTTCCAGAAGAGCTCCAGAGGGATAAGATTGAGCCATCTGTTCCAATACATGAGTAGGAGAACTTCTGAGTGTTCTTGGAGAATCCTTCTCTCTGTCTGTACGCGAAGTCTTAAATGAGAAAGCTCCTCTGAACTTCTTCTAGGAACATTGCGTACAGTGAAAAAGAAATTACTGATATAAATTATGTACACTTATGTACGATCTGCGAAAGTAAACCTGAAATCCATAAAATGACTATTAGTTTCCGATTGTGTAACTACATCCAGTTATCGGGATTTTCACTTGACAGTGAGGATACACTGTATCCAAAGTATTTTTTTGTCATTAATTGATTTTATCCTAGATCTTTTTATTTGTGATATGCCCAACTACACATAGTACGCCAAGTGGTTGTTTAACCGTTTTTTAATAATTGCCGTATCGTTGATTGGACTTTATCACTGAATCAAATTCTGGAACATACATTGTTTTAACTATTAGTTCTGGTTTATTACTGTGCTTTAAGAGTATTCCTATAACCTGATTTAAGAACTGATTCCAAAGATATGTAGGAATTAAGTATATCGTTTCATAAGGGTTATTGCCGCGTGATTTTGCATTTGTAATGATCCTGCCCATTGTATTCTGTATTTAATCTACTAACTACTTTTTACACTCTTTTTTTTGCTGCGATTGAATGACATGTCTCTTTTGACTTTTGTTTTATAATATTTGCAAGGTAGCAGGCTATGATAAGTGGTTGTAACCTTGATGCAGTTATATCTTGTGAGAGTATATCTAATTAATTCCAGTCAAAACAGTGAGAAGACAAATTATTTTGACATTGGATATCAGTATTCATTAGTTATGCTTTTGTTGACAGAAATCATGGCCCAATCATCTGCTTTATAGTCAATGCAAAAAACGAAACTGATTTTCTGTTTTAAAAAATCGGTAAAGAAATTTCTATATGAACAAAAATCGAATTTCCTTTTTTTGTTAATTATTAAATTATTTGACTAATGATAATAGTTAGTGGCATTATCGTACATGAAGAAAAAAAAATACTTCTCAAATGAAACTTGAAAAATCATGTTTAAGGAAAGAATTTCGGATCCTTAAGGGGAGGGGAAGAGAGAGAGGGAGTGGAGACCCGATTTTTTATTTTATATGAAATTATGTTTTTCATCTATACTTATAAAAGGCAATGTTTGTGTGTGTGTGTGTCTGCGATGTCCAGACGAATCTATCGCACTTACAGCCACGAAATTTGGCACACAGGTAGTCGTAATGGTGACTGAATGCACCTCGAAACCGAAATTTTATTTAATGTTTTGTGTTGTTTTGGGTGATTTTTCGCACTAATTTCTCAATAGCTTGATTTTGGATAATTGTACGAAAAAAATAGATACACCATCGGAAAGAGCATGCGATTTCCGTTCTAATGAAGTTAGTTTTGAATTTCTAACGTAATTTACTGAGTTTTGAGAATTTTTTTTAAATAGTCACTTTTCAAAAATAAAATTTTCTTAAAACTCTTGCATTCTATGTTCTAATTAAGATATCATTTTCAAAAATTTTTTGATAGTAAATCAATTATTTTTCTCTGATTTAAAACAAGAACGGTTAAAATATTTTATTTCATCGATTTTAGATTAATTTATTTCTTGATGGGATCAGAGAATTTTTTTCGATTGCCGGCATTGAAGAAGCAAGGCGTTTCTCACTTTTTCGCCTTGGCTACGCCATCTGGCGGAAAAAAAAACAGACCTGATTTATTCCCTTCGTTCGCATGCAATAACGTTCTGACTATATCTTTATTTAGAGAAGACTAGAAAAAATCAAATTGATTTCAAGGAGCTATTGACATAATCTGGCTTCAAAGTTTAAACCTGAAGTGGAAGATTTAATCTCTCTTTTTCTTTTCTTCTTTGATTCATTTTGGATATATTTAAATACTTTAGAAATTATGTTTGTCTGTATCTTTCGAGGCGTATTCTTCCATTTGAAATTGTTTAAGATTTCATTCGGTTTTCATTCCTTAACATTTTACCTGGTTTATAGGAATCAATCTTTTAAATCCTAAAAAAAATGTTTTTTTCGAAAATATCGGTTGATTTGGTACTGTAATTTCAATTTGAAATCATTTCGTTGAATGGCTTTAATTCAAAGTATCTAATGTCACCAATTAACTATTTTAAAGAGGATCAAAACATTTTAAGGCGTCATCCTGACTGAATTATAATTGTTTTTACTCATTTTGATTTCTATAATTTACAATTTCATTGTCGCTTAAAAAAAAAACGTATCTTCAGTTGATATCATTGTCGCGAAGAGAAATAAGCGGTGAAAATCAATAATATATATATGTATATATATTTGTATTGATTTTGTTTCCAAATATTTATTTTATGTCATTGTGGGCTTTAAAAAGCATTTTGTTGAAATTCATGATACCACGGACAACGCCGTGCGGGTACTGCTAGTTAGAAATATATTAAAATATAAGTTAAATCTTTTTACGAATTACTTGCGAAACTAAATAGTTAATCGTTTGTGTTCCTGAAGGCTGAAAAGAAAAAGCCAGAATGACCGAAATTGTCAATAAAGAAGCAGACAAGACCCTTTTGTATTACTTTTGTGAATGTTTCCTGAATTTCAGGAAGGCATTAATCAGTTTGGATTCGCGATTGTAGCCAACTTCCGAAAGTGTCATATCTAAGAAATTCAGATAAAACTTCTGATAATGATTTTATTGAATTTCTCCAGAAACTTATTTAATGCCAATAACATTCATGCCAATTACTCCAAAATTGTCAGATTGCAGTAATTCAGTTTTCCTGTTTTAAAATACTTTTACATATTCATAAACAAAGTTTAACTTTTATCTCGGTTTTTTTTTTTCTGTTATTAAAATACGAAACTTAAGCCAAGTATGATGAATATTCTGAGTAAGATAATTGTCTTCTACAACACTTGAATTAAAACTAGTTGTTCATAAATCTCCTCCCTGATATTTTTTGATGAAAATAAGATGTTTAAGAGGACAAGAAGTCTGCTCTTTATTCAAAGTTGCTATCTAAAATAAGAATTTCGCGTGCTATTAGTTAAAAATTTAATAATTCAAAGACCTGACGCTAAAATATATTTACAGTCGGACCTCTATTTAACGATGTCGCTAAATCCCGAAAAAAAATTCGTTATGTGGAAAATTCGTTAAATAGAGATTCACCTTTTAAAATACTTTAAACTACACAAAACAGATTTTAAATTCATAAACACTAAATATTATTATTAAAAGGTAGTTAATCACTCCTTTATTTTGTAAATTAATATCTATTTATTTTATATATCTTACCCTTCAAAAAGAAATCTGCAAGGAAAACCGGAATAAAACAAAACATTGTCCGGGAATACATAGTATTTTCAATTAAAAAATAATTTTATATTAAAATTAATGAATTTTAATGACATTATCGCATTTATTTCAACAAGTAATTTTAAGCATACATTACCACATGCGTCCTTAAATTTAATTACTGATAAAGTTCGAGGACACGGGACAACTCCAATGAGGGTGAAAGGGAGATATTGAAAGTTTTTGTAGTGAAGTGGACAGTGGTGGGGGTGGGTAAAGGTTGCACTTCGGGGATAAAATGAAAAGAATGACTGCGATTTTACTGCTCTCGATGAATTAGGAGACTGGTAAACCCAGTTCAAGGTCACTGATCACCACAAAATGTGTTAAAAAAAAAGAATAAGTTTGAAATGTTCAGAAATATTTTGAGAAATAGGGAGAAAATAAATTACTGGATCACAAGAAAAAGTTCGTTAAATAGAGAATGCACTTCGCTATTTGGAGGTTATTTTACGAAGAAATTCGCAAAATGTTCTTGGTTCCAAGGAAAAGTTCGCAAAATAGAGGTTCGTTAAATAGAGGTCCGACTGTATTTCATAATGCTCCTTTTGATATTTTAAGACAGAAGTTAAATATTTGCGAACACAAGAGGTTTAGGAATTTTCTTTACTCTTGTAAATTTATGAGCAGTGCAAACCAGGCAGATCCTTAAATTGACAGCTCAATAAGTCCTATGTTTACTTTTGTGCTAGTAAATGGTTGAATAGACGAAAAGGCTTGTGGTTCTCTCATGATGAACGATTTTTCCATTATGCGTAGATCTCATCCTATATTTATTGATATTATGAATGGTAACATCTATGGATGAGTTCGTGCAATACTAACCCTGCCTTGAATGTAGCGGAAAAAATTCTCTTATGAAATTTGTTGAATTTTAGTGTTGAAGTTTGCAAATTTTTAACAAGCAATCTAGTCGTTCAATGTGCCGTCTCAGTAACATCACAAGCGTGACTCTGTATATCATCCTAAAGCCGGTCATTCACGACTACACAATTGGCATGGTGTCATTCCACGCCATTCCATTTTTTAGCCCAAATATTATTTAGGCAAGTCATTCACGACCGCTGTACTCCACACAAATGGCGTGGTGGCACTCCACGCTCTTCCATTTTTTAGCCCAAATATTATATAGGCAGGTCATTCACGCGTCGCAAACCCATCCATTACAAGTCACTATAATTCTCCGACTTCCTTGGGATCATCGTATAGTTAGACTGTAGAGTGTCCGCCTTAGCATCTAACTACGCGTTGACTATGATGTGACATCACGTCTTTTTACTTTCTCGTATACGAAGTATACAAAGAGAAAGTATTGTAACCGACAAAAAATTCGAACTCGATATTTTGACGAATCTCCACGTTTTACACCTCCCTGAGTCCGAAAAATACAATTTTGGAATTATGTCTGTCTGTGTGTCTGTATGCCTGTGTGACTGTGAACACGATAACTCGGAAACTATTAGAGATAAAGGGATGAAATTTGGTATGTAGTCTTTAATCATAATTTGTAGGTTTCTATCAAATTTTGGACAAAATCCGTCAGCGGAAAGTCTGTCTGTCTGTATGTCCGCAGTCATGCGAACGCTGTAATTCAAAAACTTGAATAGCTAGCTAGATGGATAAAATTTCGTACGCAGTTTTATCGTCATGAATGTAGGTCCGTTTAAAATTTTGGGCCAAATCCGTCAAAAGGTTGACTGTCTGTCGGTCTGTATAAGCGCATCTCCAACGCGTCCGCTACCTCCACACGCATGCGTATTGGGCGCAATCTTCTGTGCACGATATTTATTGACTCCTGCTTGGCGCTTTTTTTTTCATCCGATTCTCCATGCCCATGCGTACTTGGTAGCAATCTGTTCACGCGAAAGGATTGTCCTTGAGTGAAGAAAGAGTAGAAATCGGTATGCATTTAATCGGAACGCATCTCTTCGAATTTGATTTTTTACCTAAATATTTTCTGATAGTCATTGGATCCTGGGTTACAATAGGTTCGATTTTTTTTTATCCACGCGGGGGGAGGGGAAACAGCACCTTTTTCGAGAAGTATACGAGAAAGTTTAGGGGAGACCACTCCCGCTGGTTTCCTCTTGCAAACTGCGCAGTGGATGCCAGAATTAAATTAACGCGGCGCATTAGACTTGTATCACATGAAGGTGAATTGATTCCATTGCTTTAGACCAGCGATTCCCAATTTTTTCCCCCCGCCTGTGCCCATCGATTAGTCTTCTTCCGCGGAAAAAGTTTTTATTAATAATGTTAGGGGCTTAGGTTAGTTTAAGAATCAAACGGCTCGAATTATTTTAGTATCATTTGCAGGATTCATTTTTGTTTTAAATTTCATTTCTTTATAATAGTACTAACTTATATACCCGGCGTTGCTCGGGATAGAAATATTTCCAAGTCTAAGTGCTTATAACACTTGAAACTTAATTAAACAGTTTTTCACTGTAACGTCTTTCGTTGATTTTCTTTTTCCCTCTCCTGTGTCTCTGACCCCTTGACCAGCAGATAAACTAATCTCTTCTTTTTGTCTCTGTACTTTGAACCACTTCACACGAGTCTCACTCCCCGGTCGGTACGCCGCTGCAAACTGATTAGGATCATTCAAAAATGTGTGAAATTTAAATGAAACATCGCGTAGTAACTTCGTAAACTAACGTCATTTGATTATTTGAGTGCGCATTAAAAGCTACGAAATAACAGAGGAAGTAATAAGTCTCCCGTGACCAAAAAAGGCAATATTTTCTTAGCTTTAGCAGTGGTAAAAACATTGGAATAAAGGATCTGATGAAACAATAAAATTAGTTTGAATTTTATTTTATAACAATAAAATCATTGTTGCAATTTGAGTTTAAAATGAATTTTGAAACGTTAATTGCAGTTAGAGAAAAAAAGCTACAACAATTAAATTGGTATCATTAAAAAGATAATTTTTTGCTCTTTAAGGTGGTGTAGAACTAATTTTCGTACCAAAAGTATTTCAGAACTTATTGGCGAAAAACGTCTAAAAATGGCTAAATTTTCGTTATTTAATTAAATAAATAAAAATCTAATTCGAATTTTAAAATAATCTTTACGGCGTTAGCTCCCTCTTGTGCTAATCCATCACTGTGCTAAATTTTGTCTTGAGTCCAACGGTGTGAGCGTGCATAAAGAGAAGAAAAAAAAAACCACCCGAACAAACAAACACACGCACATGCTTTCTTCTTTTATATAGATAGATTACTTCCTTACCAAAACAAATGGACATAGAATTGAAATAATTTTGCATTAACGTGATTAAAACTAGTGATGATCAGCTATTCAAATGGAAGACAATTTCGATGCGATCCCTGAATGTGTTTCATCGAGCTGAATTTTATAAAATTATGTTTAAATGAAGACATATTGTCTCGAGCTGAGAAGCTTTCTGCGATATTTGTCCTTGATACACGCATAAAGACAAGAATGCTATTTCCACAAGCTCTGTGTTCATGAAAGGTATTAACCTTTCAGCAGGCACGCATATGTAGGAGATATTTATATCGTGCATCATATTACATATTTATGTCGTGTTCTTTCACAAAAATCCATGCAACTTATATAATCTGTACTCATTAGCTCCATACACACGCATTATATAAATAAAAACTGCATTTAAATTTATAAAAGAATGATTTAAATATATAATGCTATGCACGATATACATCTCCTACATACGCGCGCCTGCTGGAAGGTTAATAATAACGCAGTAGATAATAAGTTTGAATTTCAGTTTTTAAGACACTCATATTGGCGATGTAATATTGGGAACGAATAAAAAAATATATTTGTAGAATTATTAAAATATTTAAAGAAAAGAAATTAATTACATAAACATTTGGCCATAAAAGTAATTAATTTAAAAATATCGTTTGGCCGTAAAAGAAATTCTTTAAAAAAATCGTTTGATAACAATTCTTTTCTAAAGGTTATAAAAATAGAGTGGAAACGATATTTTTGTCTGCGCGAACGTTGCCTAGCAACGAAGAAGAAACGTTTTTTTTAGATGGAATTCGATGTGAGTTAATGTATTGAGTGTTTGTGTAAAATGTCTGTGCTGTGGAAATCGTCAATAAATATCTTTTTTTTTTTTTAAATATATATAAAGGAGGCTCACGATTCTACATGAAATCCTGCAAATACAGCACAGCGACATAGAGGTTCGAAATTTGGCACGAACATTCTTTGGAGGGTGGGAATGTGCACCTTGGAGCCGTTTTTTTTCCCCTTGAAATTTTGATTAGAATTTTAATTAATTAAAAATTAAGCGAAATTTTTGCGTTTTTCCTTCGTAATTTCCTAAAATATTACGTCACAAGAATCATTTTTACGCCAACTGAAAGTGCAAAAAATTACCATTTCAATATCAATTAAGTTGCCATACATTTTTTCTCTAATTTTAATAACCTTTTCAAAAAAATTTTTGGCATAATTTACAATACTTTTCATTGTTGCAACGCAATTCCAATCGTTTTCATTTTTTAAACAAATATTTAATTGCGTGTTTCTCTTTCACTGTTGAAAGCTAAGGTAATATCCTAATACATTTTGCTTTCATATTTTATTTCATCAAAATTTTTGTGGAATCTGTAAACCAAGATCTCTGAGATATTAGGTATGTGAAGAAATATATCCAGTAAGCTGAATGATTATGGCTGCTATGTTTTCATTCTTTTTTTTCAGCATGTTTTAATTCAGCAAACATGCCGCTGACCATAAAATGTGTGGCGCCATTTTAATGTGGAATATTTTGCAAGAGGAATAATTCAAGGATGAAGATGGCGCCGACAACTTGCAATTAGATGTTACAATACATGACATGGTCAATTATTTTGACTCCTTTAGGGACATTTATGTAGACAATGAACATAACAGGTGCAAGGCCTCTAAAAGAACATGGGTTAAATATCGACTACTAGCAGTACGCGCACGGCGTTGCTCCTGGAATCAGGACTTCAACAAAATGAATAAATAAATAAAAAATAAAAACCAACCCACAATGACATGAAAAAGTTTTGAAAACAAAATCAAAACAAAATATACACATTGATTTTCCCGCTTTTTTTTTTTTCGCGATAATGACATTTTGTTTGTAGAAAAGTTAATCCAAAACAATATTAATTATACTGCAAGCAAAGTATGCGAGATGAATAAATACGTTAAGATAGTGCCGAAAATAATAATCAAAGTTATTAAATTGAAGGTTATGATGGTGATTTTACCTGCTACCTGTCCGGCGAGCCAATCAAATTGCCAGCTGCGTGTTCCGGAAAAGTGTCGCGGGAGGAAATTCGCTAGAGGAAAAATATCTTTCAACCGACCAGGAAAAAATTAATTAAAACAAAACGGGAGAAGATATTTTAACCATTTTTGTTTTAAATCCGACAGAATCGTTCTAGTTATAAGCTGAAAAAAAAAATTGAAAATAGTAGTGTTATTAGAAAGTCAGGTGCAACAAATTTAAAAACAAAAGTAAAATTTCGATGGCAAAACTGGCTATTTTTTAAAAATTTCTCAAAATTCAGTAAATTACGTTAGAAATTCAAAACTAACTTCATTAGAACGGACATCGCGTGCTCTTTCCGATGGTGTATCTATTTTTGTCGTACAGTTATCCGAAACCATGCTATTGAGAAATTAGTGCGAAAAATCACCCAAAACAAAACATTAAATAAAAAAAAATTCTAGATTAATTTTAAAATTCCGGCTTGGAGGTGCAGTCAGTCACTATTGCGACTACCTGTGGGCCAAATTTCATGGCTGTAAGTGCGATAGATTCGTCTGGACATCGCAGACACACACACACACGCACACAAACATTGCCTTTTATAAGTATAGATTTAGTATGGGATAAAAAGAAAATATTTCCATGTTAAATCACGATAAACGGTGTTTTAGAAGTTTCGAATGGAAGCATATTTAAAAACAAAGCTAAAATTTCCATTGCGAAACTG
The DNA here is from genome assembly GCA_013235015.1 of Araneus ventricosus. Taxonomy (NCBI): domain Eukaryota; kingdom Metazoa; phylum Arthropoda; class Arachnida; order Araneae; family Araneidae; genus Araneus; species Araneus ventricosus. The sequence continues at coordinate 945,331 of BGPR01000122.1, read as the reverse complement.
ACTATTTTTTAAAAATGTCTCAAAATTCAGTAAATTACGTTAAAAATTCAAAACTAACTTCATTAGAATGGAAATCGTGTGTTCTTTTTGATGGTTTGTCTATTTTTTTCGTACAGTTATTCAAAACCATTCTATTGAGAAATTAGTGCGAAAAATCAACACAAAACATTAAATAAAAAAATTTCTAGATTAAATTTTAAAATTGCGGATTCGAGGTGCATTGAGTCACCATTACGACTACCTGTGTGCCAAATTTCATGGCTGTAAGTGCGATAGATTCGTCTGAACATCGCATACAAACACACACATACACACACAAACATTGCCTTTTATAAATATAGATGATCTGCTTATGTTGTTAAGGGAAACATGAATATAAAATTATTCAAGATTCAATTGAAATTATATTCCCGACGAACAAGCTGGTCGCCGAAGAAGGCTAGTATTTTATAGATTGACACAGCGTTCTTGGTATTCGTTTTTCATTGCTAACATGTAGGCTTTCTTTCTTGCATACTTTTCTCACAATCTTGGTGAAACAAAATCATATATATTTTTTTTCATTATAATCCTCTAGATTTTGTGTTTTTGGCCTTTACCAACATTACTTTCACATAC
>BGPR01000122.1:877006-944274 GCA_013235015.1 Araneus ventricosus | reverse complement strand
GGGGTACACGTATCACAGGTTGAGGAACTCTGTTCTAGGCCTTCGTGTGGATGATGTCGAGGGAGGGGTTTCTTGTCGCACTCATTTGATTGAATACGTCGTGAAAAGTCACGTGCATTCATTGTTTTCTGACTTCATGTGAAAGGGAAAGGTGCAATTTTGGGCTTTTCACGCGTTCCAATTTTGTGTGTCGATTTTCTTACTTTCCTTTTCCCTTCTTTCAAAATTTGCTTCTGTGTAAATGGGTTTTTACGTTGGACTAATGGAACTACTCGAATGATAAAAAAGACATCTGAATAGCTAGCTGCCAAAGAAAAAGAACTGCTTTAACTTGCGCAGGAGCTTTTAGGCGTACTTTCCTTAACCTTTCTTTTCTTTCCTGCTTTTGGATTTTATTTTCATAATGAGTTGTGAAATCTGTTTATTTATTCGATTTGACGCGAAATTTGGGAGGAAAAAAAAAGGACTTAGTCTGCTTCAGAACTCGGAATGTGCCCATGATTAAATGAATACATATTTTTTTTATTTAAATTAATTAAAATTTTAGAATGTATTACGAAATCTATTTATGATAAGACTTGACGCGAAACGAATAAATTTAATAAAAACTGTTCTTGGTAGCATGCTTTTATTCCTGTACTAAAAGAGGGAAATATTTTTAATTATTTTCTAATTTTTATTCTTAAATTATTGTTAATTATTATGGACTCTTAAATTAAATTTTTCTGAAATTCGCTACCAGCTGGCGCCCCTTATATGAAATAATTAAATTAATCGATTACTGATATTTCAATTCTGAAAGTATTAAAATAGTGTATTGTCACTGAGATAAGGCAGCGTACAAAATTTCAGAATTCTTTCTTCACAAACATGCAGCAAGCCAAGTTAAATAAAAGTGTTTAAAAATAAAGACATAATCTGCTTGGAGCTCGGAATATGCTTTATGTTCATTATTAAATGGATTAAATTTTGTTTTCTTTGGAGTATTGGTGTATGTGTATTCTCTTAACGTGTGATGGTGGATGGATGAGGGATTCGGGATTTTATGGCGCAAAAGCCAGATATTGACTTAGCTGCATCACAGATGTTGTTGAAATGTTTGCTGTAACATGCTTTGTTTTATAAAGGTTAAAAATTCAGAAAACTCCGTACCGAATCTTATGTTTAACGATTTTATCACCATTGGAAGTAATATTTTGTGAAGTTCTCAGTTACCCGTTATCCCTTTGACTACTAACGAGACATATACGTATATCCATCTCACATTTTAAAATTACTATCGGGATAAAAAAAATTGCTTTGAAACTCGCTGTAATATGTCCCAGTTGTAAAACAAGAACTATTGTGCATATTTCATCTTCAGTCACCAAGGCACTTATTTCTGTACAGATTCTTGGTTTTCGGCGCAGCTTATCCCATTCGAGGATCTTGTGCCAGGGAAAGTCAAATCAACTTCAACTTCAGTCACCAAGATGGCTTAGCCCAGAGATGGAGAACCTGTGGCCTTTTTGAGTTTCTTATGCGACCTTACGAGTTATTTACTGTCAGTCCAGGGTTGCCAGATCAAAATAGCAAAATAAGGCCAAATCTTCTTAAAAATAAGGCCAAAAAAGGCCAAATTTGGGACACTGCTTGAAGATCTCATTGGTTATAAGAAAAAAGCTATCCTTCATGAAAACAAATCCTACTTGATCGGGATATGTACAATGCTCTATTATTAAATTAAAATTTAAGTGAAAAAATTTAAAACATCCTTGTTCTATTCAAGAGCTATTTCGTTTGACAGCTCACTATATATAATTTGAAAAGTGTAATATCAAAAATTTGTTAATAAATGTTTAATAATCAATTATAATGAATTAATGTAAGTAAATAAGTTATTGAAAATTGCTCTAGAAGTAAGTCATTACCGAAAATAAAGCAAAAAAAGACCAAAGGAAAATTGCTAAGGCCAAGAGCTTTGAAAAAAGGCCAAATATCCATAATTTGACCTTAAAAAGGCCAATATGGCAACTCTGTGTTTGTCCGCCACGAGAAATATCGCCACCAAATTGTCCAGTTTACGGCGGTCGCTTTAGCAACTGGTTATGCTAGGGAAGATCCATTTCGAATAGGAAGAATACAACGGAAGTCGGAGTTTTTTATTCTTGTCGGCAGTTTGCGGCGGAACACATTTGAATGAACTTCTACCTACTAGGGGAAATGGATTCTTCCTGCGATAACCTGTTCCTATAGCGACCACCGTAAACTAGACAATTTGGCGGCGACAGTTCTCGTGGCGGACAGACAGTACAATTTGCATGGAAATAATATACTTGTCTGTAATATAATAATTAGAGAACAATAACTCTTAAGATTCTGCTTGTGCGGTCTTTTGCCCAACTCCCGATATTTAACGAGGCTAATGCAAAAAGGTTGCTCACCCTTGGCTTAGCCTATTCTCCCTCCACTTTTCTTCTGTGCATGTATGTTTGATAATTTTGTTCTGTTGGTAAGCAATACACATGTTTTTTGCAATTATATTGATGAAATATTGTAAATATATAAATAAGTTTTCACAGTAATTAATCATAATCATGTTTCGTGCATAAAAACGCCACGCTTTTTGGTTATGGGAATTTTTTTTGTCCCAGAATTTGGTTTAAAATCCGCTCGGAGAAAGGGGAAAACCCCTCCAAACAATCAATTTGGCTTAATTTTAACCTATTATCTTCATTAGCATAGACAATTGGATAAAACATTTTTTTAAAATTCTTAGTCAAAGGGTTATATTAAGGTTGTATTTTACCCCTGAGAGTTGCATGGGGCCGCTGTGGCAGCAGTATCTCGGCCTATGATCGGAGGATCGCTTCTTCAAGATCTCGTAACGCAAACCGTGTTTGGGTCATGGTGTCAAATCTGCCGGAATCATTAATTAATCAGCCAAGTCAACTAAACCTGAGCCACCTCGTAAATTACTAAGATGATTTAGTTAAGACTGAACGCCCCGAAGGCAAAAAGCTTGGTCTAATTGTAATGTTATTTTTTTTTACTTTTCCCCCCTTAGTAACCCCCCTCTTTCCCTCGCTTGAATGCTTTGCTTTGTAAATAGATTTTTTTTTCTCATCTAACAGTTTTTTCCGTTGCATGTAGTTATTACACTTGTCCAGTTATTTTTGTGTATTTTCATAGTTTATTTCTAAACATGCTATGTATTACCAAAAATTGGATCTGCGAAACGTCCGATGGGATTGAGGGGCGTAGACTTACTTACCTTACTCAACTGTGACTGAAGTAGCTGTATGTGATATTAACTCTATAGTGACCCTTAGTCTAGTGTGACTATGTGGATTTATCTATGTAAAATTCTTCGCGATTTTCACCAACTTTGCAGCTCGACTGTGACTAAACCTTAATTCAAAATTCTAAAATTCTTTCTGCAATCTTCAATGTCCACTTTTATCTGTTAAATGAAACTAAAACCAACGCTCTATGTTATTTGGTAGCGGAGCTATAAATGTTTAAAAATACCACGAAAAGCGTCATAATTTTTTCTTTCCCGACACACCACTATGGAGAGACGTAAGGCTACGTCAAAAAAAAATGTAATGTAACTCAGTATAGCAGTCCATTCTAACGGACTCTCCCCTGATAACATTTGTAAACTTTAGCGTCTAATTATTAGGCAGCAGTGAGAGGGATTTGGTAAGGTCCAAGAGAGGTCACGAATGGTGATTTTCTTCCACTTCATGTCCGCGACACTGCTGAAATAACTTGAAAGGTTATATTTTCTCATATTGCTGTGATGTGGAAGTTAGGGAGGTGCCGAGTCCATTAGCATCCTCATCATCTTGCCATGGTTCAAAATTACATATTGTCAGTGAAATTCTTCAGTTTCATTCAAAATTTCCCCTACTTTCTGCTGAATTCAGTATATTTTATTTTGAAATTAAATTATTTCTTATCCTCTAAAGTTGATTCTAGCGGCCTGATCAGATTTTTTAAAAAGGAGTTATCATTAGGGCATAGTTTTGTGCATTTTTTTAAACTATATAATCCCGCTTCATCTTGTTTGTGTGTGCTGATCCTGAAAGTGTCGATGCCTCTTCAGATAAATACTGATTTAAAAAAAATTGATCAGAACACTTCTTACTCTTCAAGATAAAATATAAGGTCGAAGTCGAGGCTAGATGCTTTTGAGTGTTCTTGACCTCATCGTGAAAAAAAGAGGAAGTCTTTAAGGTAAACTGCATGTCTTCTTGGTGGCAATAATAAATGAAAATACTAATAAAGGGAATTTTATTTGTGGAAGAGTTAAAAAGTACCAAAATAACAGCAGACAACGATAAGAAGTAAGAATCCGGTGGATGACTTCATCAGAGGCCATTCATCCACGCAAATTCAAAAATGGAATAGGTTTTCTATGGAGGAAAAATACTTTAAGGTCTGATTTAATATCCTCTAAGGCCTGAACCCATTCCGGAATGTATCGGAAAGAAAAACATTTATCCACAAAGAAGACAATAATATATGCATTTACCCCACTGTTCTCATATTCCTTCCTTTCCAGAAATCAATTTGTTTGCCATTTCAATCGTGATTGACGAAAAACATCCTTATTAATAAAACTTGTTGCTACCTTTTATGTCTTTATCGTTAATTTTCTAGCTCTTTTAAATTCGATATCTCAGTAAAAATACGTCGCAAATCAGCTTATTGTAAACAGGACGCAGCATGCAATATTGAACCAACTCCAAAATACACTTTTTCTCACACAAGCAAACTCGGAAATTCTTGAAACGTATACGTTTTCATTCATCATATCGATATCCCCCCAACTGAATACCATTAACAACAGCATTCATTAATACCGTTGCCTAATAGATACGAAAACAATTTTTTTTGTATCAAATCAATTTTGAAGGAAGTTAGATGCAGCGACTTTTGAATTATCAGATCGCATCCTTCAAAAGTTTACTGAAACCATCTATTTTAAGATAATCAAACGATTTGAAGGACAAATCTTTAAAGAGAATCAAAATTTATGCGTTATGATAGAAAACGTAATAAGCGTCTTTGTAATTTGTTTTTTGTTTAAGTTATGCAACTCACGTAAGTTCCTTGAAGGTCGAGATTATATATAATTATTTAAAGATAATGCGTTAAACTACGCGTTTTTTGCTTTAATTAGATGCACGAGAATCTTGTATGAAACGAAGCTGGATTTCCAAGACTCAGTTAGGCTTAGCAGTATTATTTTTGCTTTGGCTGTCAAGGGCTGTTTAACCTCGACATTTTTCCTCCATCGGTGGCTAGTAATGTACATTACCTGACACCTTTTTCTACAATGTCGTTTTATAAATATAAGATTAATCTTGTATGGGATATTCTCTTCGCGTTCTGTTTGGTATGATTTTGTACAGAATGCTAATGTCCTTTCCTAATGTCACTTGTTGCTTTGTTCAATTTGACATTCTAATTTTAAATACGATGTTTTATTCTCATCTGATTATTATGAACTCGCGGAAATGATTTTTAAAATGTTGGATCACAGTCAGTGGCGTAGCAACAGGAGGGTAAGGGGGGGGGGTATGGATGTCCCGGGTGCCATACTTAATGGGCGCCATAGAAATAAAACATTAATGCGATCATGTCACTTTCTTAAGCTAAATATGATTAGGAGGCGAAAAATTATTTCATTTACCTGGGAGCTATTCACGCTTTCTAATCCATTGATGATGACTGGGGGCGAAAAATTCATATTTTGCCCCGGTCGGCACTTATTCTTGCTACGCCACAGATCGCAGTTTTTCTTCCCTTTTTTATATTTGCTTCACAGTTCTGCAATTCAGTGTTTACACGCTTCATAGTCTTTGTAAATAACTATAGGTATTCATCTATTTACCTTCAGATTATTAATAGGTTTCCATATGAATGAAATGTTAATCAATGTGCTTTAGCTGTTCAAGAGCTTCATGGTCTTTGTAAATAACTGTAGGTATTCATCTACCTTCAGATTGTTAATAGGTCTTCATATGAATGAAATGTTAATCAATGTGCGTTAGCTGTTCAAGAGCTTCATGGTCTTTGTAAATAACTGTAGGTATTCATCTACCTTCAGATTGTTAATAGGTCTTCATATGAATGAAATGTTAATCAATGTGCGCTATCTGTTCAAGAGATTCGAGATTTAAATCCCGCTTTAGACACTTTTCAAAATGGTGCCACAACGTTTTCAGGCAAAATTTATTAAATAAGATTAGTTGATAATACTGACATACTGCAGCATTTTCGTAGTTAAACTTGTCTTTTACTTTCACTGTACGGCTAACTTTATTGTTAGCTAAGAGTTCCATTGTCAATGAACTAATGGCCTTGTGGTAATAACGAAATATTAGTAATTAGTTTCGACAATACGCTTTCGGATATCAGGTTAAGCTTCACATTTGAATGGTACCATGAAACTAATCTGTTGAAGCACATATTAAAAGTGTTGCAATAATTGTCTTAGATTTTTTTAAGGGTTTCCTAAACATTGTTTTGGAAGTTGACCCTAAGCATTTTAACTTGTTTCATTCGTTGGTATTTCGCTGTCGTATTTTGCTTTGTTGATTTACCAGGTATTGTTATGGTGACACGAAAGGAACATCCTGACATTGTTGCACTTTTATGTAACTTGATAGAATTTTGCAATCGATTTTACACTAACTTCCTGATGCGCTTGAGTTTTGAAAGTTTGTATGCTCATGTATTCGCGATAGCAATACACTATTTTAATATTTTCGGAAATAATCAGTATTAATTTAATTGAATTTTGATTACATACTGTGTCACCTGGTAGAGAATTTTTGATAAAATTGATTCATTTTTAAAATATTTATGAAAAGGAGTTATAAATTAAAGACTAAAAAGTAGAAAATAATTGAAATAAAACAAGGTTCTACTTTTTTAGGACACTAATGAAAACGTGTTTTCAAAAATATTTTTGATTGAATTTATTATCTTATTTGAATTAACCCCTTGCCCTGCGATTTTATTTAACCTCTTAATTAGATGTATTTTATTATTTAAATCTATTTAAGATGCTAAATGATCTTGAGACATTTAAGGGTGTCCAAGTAATTTTCGTATTATTGTATTGTATGATTGTTACGTTGACTTAATTTCTGATTTCTTCTGTTTTTCCTCCATCTTATTAAAATCTGAAGCATCTATTAGTTTATTTTTCTCGGAAAATCGGGAATTTCATAGCATTTTATTGGTATGAATGAAAAGATTTTCACATTTATTTATATTTTTACGTCCAAAATGCGTTTTGAATACTTAGCGAAATTTCTTTTTTCTCGGTACAATTGTTCGATTGAAAAAGAACCATTCTAATGGTAAGCTTCTGCATTGCTTTCTATGCCGAAATGGAAGTCGTTGTGGTGTATGCGTTTTAAGGCGTTTTTATACTTTTAAATATTTAGTCTCAGTTGGACATTATTTATTTTTTTAAAAACATTTTTAATTTAACCATATAAAATTGCTATTAGGCCCTTTTTTTTAGTTAAAATTTATGTACACAACGTCTTCTGTTGTGGATGTACTTGTTTCACACTTACATAAATACTAGGAGAGTACTCGGCGTTACTCGGTCTCTTTCAGGTCAAAATCTTCATCACGTCCGAACACGAGGTTTCTAAATTATAAGTAATTTATAAGATTCAAAGCGTTAAAAAAAAAAGACTGGAAGAGCATGCGTCTTAATTAATTATCTGCAAACAAAACTCCTATACTCTGAATAAATGTTTATACACAAATATTTGGGTTTTAAATGTATTTTCTTCCGTGACGAAACCAGAGCGTTTTTACCTGTTCTGAAACGATAAAACGGATTATATTGTTATGAATTTTTATTGGATGTCGTATTATTAAATCTGGTTCTGATTTTTATCTTTATTAATGACTTTTATTGATGAATCTGGATTTAAATTGAGTAAATCTAGATTCATATTTGCATTTCATTGGATTGATATCCTCTAGGTTTTAGTGAATTAGGGCTTTTGGAGAAGTAATGAATTTTCTGGGACGACTTGCCAAGAGCGTATTACAATTTCTAACAGCATATGTAGTCTTATTTTTAAGAAATTAAGTACTAGGTCCATTTTTTAAAAAAAATAACATAATAGCGCTAATTAATAATTTTCATTATTAATTAGGTAATGCTATAAATCTTTTAAAACCAAAGGTTAATCCAGGTTGCTTTTTTTAGGGGCCCATTTTTGTGAAAAAAATTATTTTTGAGAAAAATATAAATATTTTTGTGAAAAATTTTTTTTTACTATGCAAAACCTTTAATTTTAGCAGTCATATTTCTATATTTTGCGTTTAATATCAAAAGTGTTTCATTGAACCAAATATATACAGTAATTTGATATAATACTGAAAAAAAATACTCGTGTATATATATATATATAATATTGTGCAATGCCTTATTCAAAAGCTTTTAAAAAAGAAGTCTGATTTAAAAAAATAATAGTGGTTTATTGTTAAAAGTATGTTGAAACATTGGAACTTTCTGTTAACAAAACACTTAATTACAGAGAATTGCATCTTCACTTTTAAAATCGATTTGATATAGAAAAGTAAGGATACCTAATACTGGGCAAATTTTCGAAAATCATTGTTCGGCCGTGGGAGCAATTTTAAAAGGGGATCATTTTTATAAAATGAAATTTTGTAACAGGACCGTTTTTACGAATTTGGATTTTGTTAAGGGGCCGTTTTTGTGAATTTTAGTTTTGTGAAGGGGCCGTTTTTATGAAGTAGTATTTGGGAATGGGCCGCAAAACGGCCCCAATTTTCGCATGGATCGACCCATGAAAACCCACTATTGATCTGTTATTTTGCCAGTCAAAATATCTCACAGTTTTCTAAATTTATATTCGACTTTGAGTTTTTAAAACGAGTTATTGATTGGTGCCAATTGGGAAACAACTGCAGTTCGAATAGTTTGCGAAATAGCAATTTTCTCAAAACATTAAAAATTCTACTGCTAAATTTTTACAAATTTAATCATTGCATTTTAAGTCTGTTGTGCAACGGATTGGAATTGGCCCAATTTCTTATGGCAAATATGCACACCAAGGTACATTTAGGGTGAGAGTGGGGTAAAACCAGGTACCCTCGATTCTGGCAATATTAGTTCTTTCTAGCGGACAGATACTGAATTACATTCTACTAATCAAGAAAAAGGAACAGTCATAGTGGCGTGTTTCAGCTGTTGAATTCACTGTTTCTGTGAAGGTTTATTTGTTTCAAGACGTCAACTCTAATGTTCGTTTGATTTTAAACCATCCAGACTTAAAAATCATTACACTTTTAAAAGCCATTTTTAGTCCAGCTTATTATACGTTTGCTAAGGATTCATACCCTATCAAAGAATAAGGATTAACTCCAAGAATTGCGCTGTTCTATTTCGTTTTCTATAACCTCTGCACTCGGGGTAAAACCGGGTACTCCAAGTGGTGTAAGACCGGAACAGCCTGTATTGATGATTCTTCCGCTGAAGACGATAAAAACATCAGACGTTGATTGTTTATAGTTTAATGATGAATTTTCTAATTTAAATAACAAAGAATGGTTAATCTTATGTAAAAACTGTCTTAGCTTGTGCACATGAAAGCTGCAGTGGCGCGGAGGAAGAAGGCATCAGCTTTAAATGTGAATTTTGTAACTAATACTCATAAATTGTCACTTAAAATAAAAACGATTGCAACTTTTCCACTAAAAATCGAGTTTTCCTAATTTCCCATAACGCTGACATGTGTACCCGGAAACCGGGTAGTTAGACTTTTTTTTAAATATAAAAATCATTGATGAAAAAGTAATGTAACTGTGACTTTTCGGGAATGATATATTGTACTCCGATAAACAATGAATATTTTAGTACAACTTGACAAGCTCTCTGTCGAATATTTTAGCTCCAGCAGGTCTTCCCATTTCCCCCTATTGTTAATTAGCCGGAAGTTCATTAAATGGTAGTTGGTTCTCGGTTGCGTAACGGGTAGGACTGGGCGATGTTAAAGTTTTAGCATCGCGATGTATCGCCACTCTAACATCGCGATATTTCGATACATCGCGATGTTTCGATACATCAATGTTTCGCACTTACTATTGCCTAATTTTGCATTCTTACACTTTTGAGTGGTTGATTAAGACATTTATATGCTTATAATAAATTCAATCCTTAGTTACCTAACAAATAAAGTGTCAAAAAATACTATAAATTTGTCTAGTTATCAACAATAAATCGTATATTCAAAACAAATAATACGATCTTCTCTTCAACCAATATCGATGAACGGCAAGATTGATAATTATACCTTTGAACTTAAAACAACATCAGAGAATTTACACGATTAGAAGAAAGCACGAGGCCACACGTAATGCACGTTTAGATGACTGAGAGATTCTACAACAGACAAAACACTTCGCTTCCTCAATTCTCGAGATGACGCCGCCACATCGGGATTCATCGTGTCAGCACAACGATCCGCACTTCGCAACGTATGTCTCTGCTTGATAAGTCACGATGGAAGAAACATGGGGGAAGATACGCCACGGTAATCACTGATGATCGGGGAAGTGCCGCGCGCTTGTGGACATCGATATCTACGATGCATCGGGAAACATCGCGGGTAAATCGGTATTTCCGATGCTTCGAAAAAAACGACAGTATAGACATCGGAACGGCGATGATTGCGTAACATCGATATTTTCCGATGTATCGAAAATCGGCACAGTCCTAGTAACGGGTCCACTTATACGATTCGCTGAATGTGGCATGTACTAGAATTCATCTTGTTTTTATATTTTTATTATCTTACTTATAAATATTTTAATAATTAATCTAAAATTTATTTTTTCATCCCACTCAGTTTGTTAGGACTCTCGGTTAATTTTTTCTTTTCTGTTTCAGGGCCTTATACCGGCTTTCCAAAATGAAGTTGTTTATTCGCAAGTGCAGGAAACGCAACGCCACGGTGGGTGACATCTTTCAACGTCTAGTCAAAAAACATCCCGACAAAGTATGCATTATGCATGAGGACAAAAAGTGGACATTTCAAGATGTAAGTTGCATTTTTTTTTTTTTTTTTTTTTCCTTTTTGTGATTTTTGTAATTCATTTTATTATTGCTTCGTGCTGTTGCTTTTAAAACTAAATTGTCGTGGCTAGTGAAATTGTTAATACCTTTTGTGCAGTTATTAAATTTTTCATATATTACAGTGCTAAGTATTTAATTCAATAAAAAATGAAAAAGCTATATATTGCTTTTCAGCTGATATTTGTTGTATTTGAGAGAACAATAATTCGTATTAACCATTTCAAGTTCACTACACTTTTCGTTTTGAAAATTACTACATTTATTTCAAAAAAGAGTATTAGACATGTATCTGATAATAAATATGTAAAGGGAAAAAATTGATCTGCCCGCTGTTGTGATGTAGAAGTTAGGAGAGTGGGATGCCGGCCGCGGTGTTGCCTTTGCCAAACGGATCAAAATTACGATGTCCGACCCGAAAGAGCCTGCGTGTGACTTCAAAACGGGTCATTAATCTAACTAAACTAAATTTTCACGTTAAGGAAATGATAAATATAAGGAATGAACGAACTTCTTTCAATAACTAGCAGTACGCGCAAGGCGTTGCCCGTGGAATCGGGACTTCAACAAAATAAAAACCGCCCACAATGACATGAAAAAGTTCTGAAAACAAAACAAAAGATACCCATTATTGATTTTCCCGCTTATTTTTCTTCGCGATAATGACATTTCATCTGTAGAAAAACAGTACAGAGTACGTTAATCCGAAACAATATTAAAAAATTGCAACTTGAAAATGATTATTATGCAGCAAGCAAAATATAAAATCAAATCCCGAAAATAATAATCGAAGTCATTCAAGTGAAGGTTATGACGTCACCTGCGCTCTGCCCCGTCAGCCGATGAAATTGCCAGCAACGTTCTGGAGAAGGTCGCGGGAGGAAGCCTCGCTAGAGGAAAAATATCTTTCCAAACTGACCAGAAAAAATTAATTTAAAAAAAAAAAGGGAAAAAATATTTTGACCGTTCTTGTTTTAAATCCGAGAGAACCGTTCCAGTTATAAGCTGAAAAAAAAAATGAGAAATAATAGTGTTATTAGATCGTCGGATGCAGCAAATTTAAAAACAAAAATAAAATTTCGAAGGCAAAACTATTTTTTTTTAAATTTCTCACTATTCAGTCAATTGCGTTTGAAGCTCAAAACAAATTTCATTAGAAAGAAAATTGTTCTATCCGATGGTGTATTGATTGTTTTTCAACTATCGTTAGAAAAGATACTACAGCCATAAACGTGTCGAAAATGACCCAAAACAAAAGATTAAATAAAAAAAATTTCCAGATTAAATTTTAAAATTCCGGCTTCGAGGTGCATTGAGTCACCATTACGACTACATTTGTGCCAAATTTCATGGCTGTAAGTGCGATAGATTCGTCTGGACATCGCGCGCACACACATTGCCTTTTACAAGTATAGATTGTTTGATCATTTAGAAATATTGCAGCACACCAATAGATAGATAATAGATCTAATAGAATAAATAAATTATTTTTTGTTTCATCTTGGCAAATCCTGTTATTGCATTGCAGTCTGAATTCGGCTTTTCAAAATTAAGAATAATAATTTTTTTTTTCTGGCAAGCATTATATTTCGGAATAGGTTGCATGCCATTGTGATGATTTCAGTGGTCACACAAGCATCAAGGCAAAAGTTTTTGATCTTTCCTAGAAACAGACAAAGATGATTTTTATTTTTGGTCAATTTTTAATAATACAATTAAATAGCTTTCTATTATTCCAATTTCTGTTATATTATTTGTAAATGACAAGAAAAGAATCCTTCACATGTTTATTTTAACCATACAATACACGATAATTATATTATTCAATTGCAGTTGTATGGATCTTTATAAATGCTAGTACAGAAAAATGGAAAAGTAATTGACAAATTAATTTCGAGCTAAAATTTTTATTAAAATTAAATAGCTAATCTGTTTCAAGTAAAAAAAAAATGCAATAAGATTATTAACTAAGTATCAAGCTTTCAAAATTAGTTTAAAAAATGGTGCGAATATGCATCACTGTGCAGTGACGGATTAACAGTTGCAGCACCTCTTCGATTACGTCACACAAGCCGCCACCTGTCTGAAGCTTGTGATTTCCCAGCATTATTGTTTTCATGCTGACATAACTGGCATGCAAAATAAGGATACTTTTAAAAAACCCTAGATATAACCAGCTAGGAGTGTGATGCAATAGGTGTGACCTAGAATACCTAGAATCTAATGAATGAATGGATGTTTTGTTTCATGCAGCTGACAAAGTGACTTGCCTTTTTCTTAACAGTGACTAGGAACTTGACATCAATGGAAATGTGACTTTTTGTTCTGTATTTCTGGAATTTTTACATTAGTGTTTCTAGATTTCATACATTTGCGATACAATGTGTGGATTTTCTGGAGTGTATTGTATTTGAATCTTATTCATCACATTTTGAATGTCATTCAATAAAGCAAACTGTCATTTTGAATGGTGCAATTTCAAAGTATGGTCTAAATATATTCTATGAATCCATATTAATTTTGAAGGGAAACTATGAATTGCGATGATGCAGTGTTTCTTTCACATTTGAAATGTACATTCATAAACTGCATTTCTGAAATTAATATTTTGCTAGATTGCATTCTTTGTTGATGAGATATTGTGATACACATGCAGTTGTGTACAATTACTCAAATTACTAGCTACACGTTTAAAAATGTGGAAAATCATGCTCACTAATTAAATTTATTTTAGATTTTGCTGTCAAAAAATGCAGGTAAAAATTATTTCTAACAAATGTTCTGGTTTCAAAAATTACTCTTCATACCAGGGTTTTTTTAATTAGAATTTTTGCAAGTTTCTAATCTTAATTAATTATTAAACCAACATATTAGCATAATGTTATATGTGAATCTGTCTAAAAAAGTTAAAACCATTGATAGAGATTAATGTATACAATTTTAAACTTGAATTTTCAACCTTAGATTAGACAATCTTATAGAAGTTACCTTTTCATTTGATAAGGATACTGCCATTTTGCTGATGTTATTGATGATTGAGATTCCATACTATATTTCTATAAATGTATCATTGATTGCAGAAGTCATACGAGTTGATATTATCAAAATACTGGGAGCTTTAAAAAAATGGTTAATTTTTTGAATCGGTGATTCGCTTTTTTTTAATTTTTATTTTACCTGGTAGATTTTTACTTACCAATAATGTAGCTTCCATTTTTCCTTCTTCCATTTCTTCAGTCATTATGCAAATACCCCTTTAGAAGTGAAAACAGCTTCTGCAATCAATTATTCAAATCAGTGGCGAATCCAGGGGGGGTATGGGGCTGCAGTGCCTCCCCCCAGAGCTAAGAGAGAATTCTTGATTTTATTTAAAATCACTACAACTGTTTGGTTTTCTTTTCCCTTTTTTTTAAAAAAATAATAAAAACGTGACAACTGTACTTTCTGGCTTGACAGGCTCGAAACTTTTCCTACTTTTCAAGTCATACCAATTGTACTTGTAGCTTTGATACAGTCGAAGACATTTTTTGGCTTGTTATTTCATTGTGTTTTTTTTAATAAATTATCGAAAGTATTTTATTGTTCTTTATAATTCTTATTGTCAGGTGAGTAAAGTCTGTAAAGTTAGTGTTTTGGTTTACATAAGCCATGAGGTTCGACATTCGTCACGACGATGCAAAATTTTTATGACCTCACCCCCCCCCCCCCCCGTCCCAAATCCTGGATTCGCTACTGATTCAAATACATATAAATTGCAATCATAAATCACATTTGACTCGCATTTTTATGTTAATAAAGACATGAATTAAATTCTGTATGAGTTACATGGCAAACTGAAAATGAATTATTGTGCTCTTATGACTTATTTATATATTTTGCGCATATAGATGGTAGGACTATATCATTCAATATTGTTTTGCACCATTACAAATCATTCGTTTAAAAAAATCATGAAATAGAATAATACTATTACAGGAAATTCACATATTTTCTGAAAAATTCATTGCAAATAAGTTCATCTGAAGGAATAGAATAATACTATTACAGGAAATTCACATATTTTCTACAAACTTCATTGCAAATAAGTTCATCTGAAATAAAAACTTTATTTTGTCAATTCATTTGATTAACAACTTATTATTTTATAATAAGATTCTGACATGATTGTACTTTCGATTTCAGATTGAGGATTACAGCAATCAAGTGGCGAACTGTTTCCACAAACTCGGTTTCCAGTATGGAGATGATGTGGCCTTATTTATGGATTCCAAAGTTGAGTTTGTTGCCATATGGTTAGGATTGTCTAAAATTGGTGTTGTTCCCGCTCTTATCAATTCCAATTTGAGACAGCATTCTCTTGCGTTTTCAATAACAGTAGTGAAGTGTAAAGCCATCATCTTTGGTTCAGAGCTTATTCAGGGTAAGTATTATTTTTTTTTCTAGGAACATTTGTGAAATGTATTCTTTTAAATGCCAGTTATTTTAGTCCGACTTTTTTAATAACTTTTATTTTGAAAAAAAAAAAAAAAACTGTTCCGTACACATTGACTGGAGTGTGAGGAAAATATAGCTTGGCTGCTTGTTTTTGAATTGCAAAAATGTTATTACTGTTATTAGTATTTTAATTTTTCTTTCTCTAACTTTTAAAAGTTTGTCCACTTCTTTCCCCTTGCACTTTTAAATTGTCTGAAGAAGCAATTTTGCTGACTCTTAATTTTTATCTAATTTTCTGAATATTCAGGTCCAAAAAAAGTTATTAGTTCAATTAATTAATATTAATTCTAATTTAGATTTAAGATGAACCATCCCCTTTCATTTATATTTTGTTGAGAAGTCTCCAATAAGAAAATTTTACAGTTTTTTCAACCCAAGCAGTGTTTTGCCCGAATTTGTTTATTCATACCAATTCTTTGAATGTTTTACTTATTTGTACCAGTCATTCATCAGTTAGCTATATTTTTGTTTGAGCTTTAACCATTATATTATGTTTATATTTAGCTGTGAGACTTATCATTATTAAATTCTTTTTCATCTAAAAATTTATTCATCTTTATGGAGTTTGATCATGTGTATTAAACAACTTTCATTTATTATTTTTTCTGAATTTTGTAGTCATTTCATGTTTAATTGTACATATTTAAACCAGTAAAGAATATCTGAATTCTTGAAAAGTCAGATTTTACTGAACATTCTTCTATTGTCCCTAAATCTCTCTCGGGCTGAAATTTATTTTGTCATAAACATTTGCTGTTATTCTGTCACACAGAAAAAATCACATATAGCAGTAATGTAATTTTCTGCTCTGGGATTCATTGGAAAGGCTTTGATGTAATGTTAATTACATCCATTACTTAGGAGCAAACAATATAGGATAATTTCTGTTAAGATTCTTTTAAAATTCTATTTGAAAGGAATGAAATAGTGATTAAATATTAGTTGGTGTATTAACTAAATTTATTGTAGTTAGTATATTAACCAAATTTATAGTTTAATCAAATTTTGATTTACCTTTAATCTTCAATGAAACCGTGTTGTTAAAATAACTTTTAAATATATTCCGGGAATTAAAGCTGTATTTTGCATTTTAGCTGTGAAGGATATATCTCCACAGCTGAAAGAAGTAGATGGACTACAGTATTTTTGCTTAGGAC
Source organism: Araneus ventricosus (assembly GCA_013235015.1). Taxonomy (NCBI): domain Eukaryota; kingdom Metazoa; phylum Arthropoda; class Arachnida; order Araneae; family Araneidae; genus Araneus; species Araneus ventricosus. Next base: position 927,498 of record BGPR01000122.1, on the reverse strand, counting down.
AGTTTGATCCTGCTACTGTTCCAGCCAAATCACTTGACACTTTGATTCCGGAGAGCTCTATCAATCCACCCACGCATCATAAAGGAAGCATGAATGGTTTGTATAATTTTGATGGTATACTGAATTATAGGTATGAGAGTGTGAATTCTCTTCATAAATTGTATTTACATGTGTGCAAATTGTGAAATATGGGCATATTCAGTATTTCAATCTAATTCCATAGTGCTTGATTTGAAATAATGATGAATCCCTTCGACACAGATGCTGACTTATGATGACAAGAATTTGTCTTTCAAAATCTTAATTTCATGGTTCTGACTTCAAAAAAGGCACATAAATTCTTGAATTTCAGAAAAATACTTTTTATGGCATCCAAAATTATCACAATTTAGGGCTTGAGAAATTGCTGTTCTTTAAAAATCTATGGAAATAAGATTTGTTTGTAACCAGTAAAGCCAGTTGAAACTAATAATTAAATTTGATGCTTATATCTTCACAAAAATCTTGAAATTTACTTTTTTGAGTATTTTTTTTTTTATCTTAATGAGTTAATAAATCACCTGTATCAATTGCGATTTCTTTCTCTTAGTTAAATTTTTTCTGCAGACTGCTCATCGATAATATTTTAAACTGTGTATAATGCACTTAAGCCTTTTAGAAATTTAGTTGAAAAGTATGGCTATGATCCAATACCATACATTTAACGAGTTAAATTAAAAATTTTAATGTTGATGTCTAAATAATGCTTGGAATTTCGAAATTAGTTTTGAAACTCAAAATAAAATTTGTACTATATATATATACCCTATATCGCAACTGATTTTAAAAATAATTAATTCTTATACTGATATCTAATCAGTCTTGTAAAGTAATTGAAATAATATTTCTGTATTTTAGAAATGATTTTTGAGGAATTTTTCCATATTCTTCCTGCATTATAAAATGACAGGATTTCTTTTCCTGGTTTGCAGCTCTGTTACTAATTTTGCAAGTGTCACATACTCAGACTGATATTTCATAAGTATAGTTCAGCAAATTTTTTATTAAATAGAATTCAACCTGATAGCAACACACTAAAATTTATAAAATTACTTGCTAAACTATGCTCACTTTAAAGTATTGTGCAGTTTTGTCATCAAAATAATTCTTAAGAAACATTTACTAGCATATTCCATGTTTTGGTACAACAGATTTTATAATATCCCGACATCAAATTATTTTCTTTGATATTAACCGCTTCCCTTACACATTTTTTTGAAAAAAATTGCAAAAAATCATCACATTTTTTTATTTTATTATTAAATACAAGGAAACGAAACAAACCAAAATATGTTGGTTTTAAGTTGAATTTTTAATTTTTTACAGGTGTAAAAGCATTTAGTTTTAATATTAGTTTACTATCCCGAGTTATCTCGGGCAAGTGAAAAAAAGTTAAATATTAGTCTTTGTATGATAGTTTTTGAAACAAGGGACAACACAAAGTGATACCCGACATTCTGTACACTGGTATCTGGTCTCTTTTCTTACTAGTTTACCTCTGGAATCTCTTTTACGGGAGCATAGAGTACACTGTCTCGTTGGATTTGATTTTTTTTCAGTTGCAGGAATAACATCTGGAAAATGCCTTGAGGTTAACCTGACTAATCACTATCTGAAAAATCATCGCTTTCGCTATCTTGTGTCATCGCCATTATTTTACTTTTTTTCAAAGCAACTATCCTTCTTTAGACATTACTAATCCACAAGCCGACGTATACTATACAATAGGGAAACACGTGACCAGTCCTGCCAAAAGAACCACGAAACCAATAAAACTTGGCAAACTGCCAATGAAAGCTGAATATTTCCTTTCATTTCTTCCAGGCCGAGTAAAACCGTGATAAAACAAATAGTACTGCCAAATTCTGCTTTGCCCAAGTTTTCTCGGGATAATAATTAACTGCAATATATACAAACCCGAGATAACTCGGGATAATCAGGCAAGCGGTTAAGAAAAATTAACTTTTAGAGTTTTTTGAGAGGTAGAGAGGGATTGTAATGGTTGTGCATTACTGAAGTCATTTAATGCAATATTGTAGCTCTACTCTATAGTTTTGAATGTAAATATATTACACCAAAACCTTGAGACTAAATCATGATGGCAAGAAAGTTCATTGTTAAAAATTAGGTTTCATCAATTTAAAGATTGTTACTTTATTTTGAAGCTCGTTACGTTATCGGATGAGCGTGTATTCATTTTCCTAAGGTTCATGCTGCTATAAAGGGAAAATTTAAAAGAATAAGTGATGCATCAGGCTTCATCTGATTGCAGAGCAGAATCCTTATACTATCATCAATGACTTATTTCTCATCTTCATGTACAGTATTAATTCAACAATCGTAATATCAGCATAAAAAGCATTTCTTAGATCAGCAAGATCCTAGAGATAATTTTTATGTTGATTGTGCTTATCAAGTTTTCAGTTTGCTATTCTAATAGTATATATAGTTTATGTGGCTGAAACATTTTTCTCTCTTACTAAGCAGAATTCTGAAACTTGCTTATTAAATTTTTGATTTTAGAGATAAAAATATCATATTTTAGCTTGATGAAAAAATGCTGACTATTGTTTATACCCTTCCTGATTTTTTAGAAGTCATCATTTGTTATTATGTACACAATCAGCAATTTTATCTCAAGTTGAAGAATTAGATTTTTCTCTAATTTATTTATTGTTGGAGTTTGTGTTATAAAATTCACAAAAGAAACAGTGAAAGGAATGAAGTTCGTCAAAATTTATAATAATCACTTTATTTAGAAAATAATTCCTTGAATTGAAAACAATGCTTTGGCATGCCATGAAAAATATTACCCTGAAAATTCCTGAATCATCTAAAATTCCCAGAAAATTAAATTTTCTTTTTTCACACCAAATTCATCAATTTTTAATTGCATTTTTTAAAGTCGGCGTAAGTTCTCACCAAATGTTCGATGTTACAAAAACTTGGATGTTCCAATTTCATATCTCAAACCATAACGAATTGCCTTGACTTGGTAATTAATTATTAATTAACGAAATTAACAAAAAAATTTGTCATCCAATAAGCTAAATGAATTTCTTAAATTAATCTCAATGCCTAAGTTATTTTATTATACTACTATTAGAAAAAAAATAGCCATATAAAGGGTTAACACGAGACTTCAACACAACAGTAAAATATTTTTAGAGGATAAATGGAATGTTATTTCTTATTCAGCGAATTATGATTAATTTCAAAACAATTTTATTTTCAGATCGATTATTTTATGTTTATACTTCCGGTACTACCGGCATGCCCAAAGCCGCAATTATCAGACACAGTCGGTAAGAATGTTTCTATTTTCTTTTCTTAAAAATTTTTAATTTGAAGTAAAGTGCAGCTTTAATAACATTTGATTTATGCCATTTCAGATTTATGTGGTTGGGAGCTGGCATTCACCACATGAACAAAATCCAAGAAGACGACGTCTTGTATACTGCTCTTCCCTTGTACCACACGGCAGGAGGTATCTTGTCTTTGTCTCAAACTTTGGTGTTTGGAAACACCTGTGGGATTAGAAGTAAATTTTCTGCATCAAAATTCTGGGATGATTGCATAAAGTATGAAGCAACGGTAAGTTTATCTGAAGAATTTAGTTTATTGTACTTTTTTTCATAAAAATAAGTAATAATAATGTTTCAGGGAATGAAATGTATTCGAATTGAAGAAATAATAGGTTTAGAGATACTTTGAGGGCATGACTTTCAAAATTATTTTTCTGCGTGTGTCATAATTAAGGCACATTTCAAACATAATTATCTTCCAAAATAATTGACATTTTGCGATGATCTTATACAGGATGATTCAAAAGGGTTCTTGCAAACTTTAAGGCTACCCCAGCACACCAAAACAAATAACTTTTATACGGAAAACACTGGTGAAAATGTCTTGTGTGTGTATGCTTGAAGGTTTTATTTGACCTAAAGTGAATTGGGCAATACAACTATAAGTATTTCAGTCAAAGACATAGCAAAAGTAAGATAGTGTTGGATCTTTTACAATTATTAACCACAATGAATGCTGATTGTAAACGGTTCAGTTTCAGGAAACTTTTGATACAAATATGTAAACAGTTTACGATGGATCTGTGTCTATTTGGTAATTTTTAACGGTAATAAAGAAACACTGCTTGTTTATTTCTGTCAACTGTCTCAAACAATAAATGAATGCCTGTTATCTCAGGATAACTGTACAACTGCATGCTACATTTTTCTACTGGATTTTAGACAAAAGAATTCTCTCTAGCATGAACACTTGTTCTTTCTACCTTTACTTTTCTATACAAAAGTGATTATGCATGGCCTACTTTTAAAGTTTGTTGTAACCCTTTTGAATCCTTTTGTTTAAAGATTTCATATATGAGGTGTGTTCAAAAAGATACAATGCCGCATACTCATTCAAAACATTTTAATTATTACAATGTTCATTACAAATTACATATTGGTACAAACCTTATTTTTCGACAAAGTTGCCGCCATTGTCCGAGCATTTGTTAAGTCAGGGAACAAGCTTTTGTATCCCACAGTCATAAAAGTCTACCTCCTGTTTTCAAAACCATATTTCGACTTCATTTTTGATCTCATCCTCATTGTGGAAGTTTTGCCCTGCAAGATGTCTCTTCAGGTGAAGGAATAAGTGGAAGTCGCTAGGTGCAAGGTCCGGGCTGCATGGCGGATGATATAACACTTCCCACTTGAAACGTTTGAGAGTGCGAAGCCCATCCTTTTCTTTTTGTGTTCTTCAGTTAACATTTTTGGAACACAGCGTGCACACAATTTGTGTTGTCATAGTCAGTTCCGGTATGATTTTATGCAATTCTCTCAATGCGAGACGCGAATTTGCTTGAATTGCTTCCTCCGTTCTTTGCAGGAGGGCATCAGAGATCACAGATGGCATACCTGTTCTGTGTTCTTCTTGAACGTCGGTCCTAACTTCAGAGAAAGCATGGCACCACTTTGTAACATTTTGTCTATTAATAATGTTCCCATACATGGAAACAATTTGACGGTGAATATCTGCTGGACACTCACCTTTTGCATGAAGAAAATATACCACGTTACGCACCTCACATTGGCGTTATTTTGAATTGATGCAGCCATTATAAATACGTGCTATTCCAACCAGACTCGAAGTAGAAATAATGAATTACTGCGAGGGAAAAGTGGAAGGTTCAAGGTTACAATCTGTGTTGCCAACGTGTTTTCAAAAACTTTTCATTTCATCTTCTATGCATTGTATTTTTACTTTTCAAACACTCCTCGTATTTGAATTATAAAATGAGTTACTTTTGAACTAGAATTTAGTTATTTTTATATTTGCCATCCAGACCTATTACTGTTACAGATTAAATGAAGATTCTAGAATGAATACATTAAACAGTAAATTAATAATTATTATCAATAATAAACTTACAAAAATATATTTAAGTATATTCGTGAAAGGCATTGGCATTTTAAAATCTTTTAAAACTGTTCAATATATTTGAAATACTTTTTTTTGTATTTCTGTATTAGAGATGTCATTTTTATATTTGCTATAGAACTATTAAAATTTTAAGTTTTTTCAGAAGATATTATTGTGTAAAAGAGATATTCAGAAAATATTTTCTATTAAATATCCTTTCCATTTCAAAAACTATAGAATGCTCCCATTTTTAACAGCATTATATATTTATTTACATATTTATTTTACTGAAATCTGTTCATTTTCAGATGACAAATAATATTTGTTTTTGTGTCAGTTTGAATAAATTTAATCTGTTTCTTATTCTGCACCTAACAGTCTCATATATTTCAGTTGATTTCCAAAAAATTGTATTTAATTCATTTTCTGCCATACATCAGGTTGCCCAATATATTGGAGAATTATGCCGTTACATCTTAGCACAACCAGAAAAGCCACAGGATACACAGCATAAAGTGAGACTCATGTTTGGCAATGGACTGCGACCTCAAATATGGCAGCAGTTTGTTGATAGGTTTAATATACCGAACATTGGGGAACTATATGGATCTACTGAAGGAAATGCTAATGTCAGTAAGTGCTGCTTTCTACGCTTCAACTTGTTTTATTCCACAGTTTTGAAAATTTAATTCTCTCTTTATTCTCAGTAAGTTGACACAATTAAAAAAATTTTCTGGAATTTATTGATTTTTTTTTGTGTGTGTGTGTGTGTACATTCAGGTGATATATGCATCACTTTTAGGCATCTGGCTTTTTGATGAATTTTATTTATTTTCCAAAATAGTTTTTAGTACATAAAAGATATTTGTTTCCCAAGCTGTGTTGTTTGCCTATTTGCTGTTTTTAATTTCGTTTCTTTTTTTCAGTCAATATCGACAATAAAGTTGGTGCAGTCGGTTTCATGTCCAGAATCATTCCAACTATTTACCCTGTTAGCCTGATTAAAGTAGATGCAAACACTGGAGAACCAATTAGGGATAACAAAGGCTTGTGCATACGCTGTGAACCAGGTAATAAAACAATATTTTTTTTAATTTGTTGCTTTAATTTAACCCTTTGCACTCGGAAAAGTAATTAGATGCTTAATTATTCACTGATTTACAAGAGCTCATATTATTGCTTTGGAATGTAAAAAATGTGTTGAAGTTCATTTTTCCTGAAAAATTATTCTACAACTTCTTTCAACTTTGTAGGTTGTTTTTTTGTTTTGTAGGTTGCTAACGAAATCAAGAAACATCAAAATGATGCACCATCTAGAATGGTGATCGAGAGTCGCCTCTTGAGTGCAAGGGGTTAAACAATTTTTCAAATGTATAAGATTGTATTAAGTATTATATGTCAAAATTCAATCAAATTAATTATCAAAAATTCAGTGTTTAAATTTAGATATCAAAGAAAAGGCCAAATTCGTGTCATAATTTGAAGTGTTGGATTTTTATTATTTTTAATGAGTTTTCAATAGTTTCCTTTAACTGAGTATGACTTGTATGACTTGTTTCCAGTGCACTTAAATGAATATTTAGCAATTATTTTAACTGTAAAATTATGTATTGAGGATTTAAGGATTATCCCCACTTTTTGATATTTCATTCCGAATATAATTCTTTTTGTCATATTTAAATTTGGAATGATTCAAGGCGTTATGAATAAAAGCACTCTTTTTATTTGAGTAATCTAACATTAGCAAGAAATAAATTTTATATAATTTCCAGATCTAGTTCAATATTCCAGCTATTTTCCATGCATCAGGAACTACAGACAAATTACACAAATATATATTAAATCTCACCTATGGCTCTTCAAACTAAATAGAAGACTTTTCTTAAAGATTTATGTGAACATTAACTCAGATTTATATTGGTTAATATTTTTGCTGATGACTTAAGAGGTAACATTCTAAAAATTCGTTTTTTGATAACTGGCAGTTTTACCTACTTTCTGCACTGCAGGTAATTTTATAGTTATCAGAAAGGTTATAGGTATTAATTTTAAGTACTTTACTGTTGTACATGTATATCCTTCATGTATCATATCATATTTTTTAACTTATAAACTAAAATTAAGTCATTCATAGATTCTATAATTCAATTTTTAAAAAAAAAAGTCATTTCCCCGCACCTTCGCGCATATAAAAAATTGCAAATTTTCTGTACACACACAGTGTCAATTATTTCCTTCAGCGAGCACCAAAGGCGAAAGAGCATGGGTAGAATTTGGCTGTGAGCCAAGATAGAACATATTGGTTGGGCCTTTTTTTTCCCGTCGTAGAATGGTGAAGACAGCGAAAATGCAATTTGAACGTCTTTTTTTTAAAAAATTGACACAAAAGTTGGACACAAATCTACAATTAAAGTTAGAAAGTCACATAAAAAATTTCATTTATCTAACTAATTTTGTTAAGAAGTTATTGTGTTCAAAAGTATGCGATTAAACAGACAGTCAGCCCTTTGACGGATTTGGCCCAAAATTTTAAACTGATGAACATTCATGATGATAAAACTGTGTACCAAATTTTATCCATCTAGCTATTCAAGTTTTTGAGTTATAGTGTTCACATGAACACGGACAGACAGACTTCCCGTTGATGGATTTCGTCCAAAATTTGCTAGAAACCTACAAATTATGTGTAAAGATCACATACCAAATTTCATTCCTGTAGCTGTAACAGTTTTTGAGTTATGTTCTTAGACAGAATTCCAAAATTGTGTTTTTTGGACTTGGAGAGGTCTGAAACATCGAGATTTGTCAATATCTTGAGTTCGAATTTTTTGATGATAACAATACCTTCTCTTTATATACTTCATTTATGAGAAAGTAAAAAGTGAAACCTGTAAAGTGTTATGTGGACTAAAAAAATCACACAGTTGAAGATTTCATCTTATTAGGATAGAAAACAAAATCCTAAACCCTTCTTCTTATAATAATTTCAAAAAGGAAATTCACCTTAATTTATTTTCAGGTGAACCTGGTGAGTTTGTTGGTAAAATCATGACTTCAGATCCTATCCGACAGTTTGATGGGTATGTCAACCAATCTGCCACCAAGAAAAAAATAATCAGGGATTGCTTCACAAAAGGAGACATGGCATTTTTATCAGGTACAAATGTGTTTTGTTAAGCCTTTTGTTAAAACTCTTAATCCAGTAATAATTTTGTGGCTGAGAGTTTAAAGGTCATGCTTATCATAACTTTCTCTGTTCAGGTGATTTGCTTATGATGGATGAAGATGGCTACTTGTTTTTCGTGGATCGAACTGGCGACACCTTCAGGTGGCGTGGCGAAAATGTTTCGACCATGGAGGTGGAAGGGATGATCAGCAATATTCTCCATCACACAGACTCTGTTGTATATGGTGTTGAAGTTCCAGGTAAGAATGCATTTACTGATTAAGAGTGAAAGCAGAATTTTCTTTGCAAAATTGTAGGATTTCTGCGATGTAATCCTCAGTGTCATATTACTTTAATGATGCAACTATGCAGATGCTATCAGCTTAAAAACAAATAATGAATTATTTTTTATTCCTTTATCTTTAAATATTATAAACTGCGTTTCTTAAAACCATATCTTACAATTCATTTCAGGTAATTAGTTTTTTTTAATGGGTGGTATTGCCTTTGGGTCGTTAAAAGTTGTATAAATTAGTTTCGAGACAGTAGGGAGATTTGAGTGGCACACAACTGGGATGTGGTTGTGATTGGATAATAATCCTACTTTTAAATCGCATCAATGTTGTGGAATATTTTACGAAAGAGGAATCGCTAAAATTACGACGAGATATTACAGTGAAGCCAAAATTTAGAAATTCTTGTGAAGTATCTTGATTACAGAGGTAAGGTTGGGAGAGCTGACATTATATCAACTCTTGACACAGCAAAGAAATCATTTGGATGTTTTGAAGCTTGAAAATTTATCACTTTAGCTTGTAGGTATTGTAATTAGTTCCACATATACCCATCCAACTATCAGGGAGCTGTCCTAGCTCCGAGTTCTAGGAATACTGTGGTGATAAAGGCAACGTAATTAAATTAAGTTTGTTTGTAACAAATGCATTTTTAGTCTTTACTCCATTTGATGTTAGTATTTTATGGATTGACAATTATTCCGAAAGCATGCATTAAGGTTTAATCATTTATTATTGATTTTATATTTCATATTTGAAGGATTTATTTTATTCATTATGGAGACGTTCTTAAAAATAGGCTTAAGAAACTGCTATAGACTAATTAAGATTATCTTAAAATAAATGTCTGTACTTCTTACAGTCTGTTTTTGAAAATTTCTTTTGTGTAAAATTGGATCAGAGCTCAGAAAAACGTGTGTTTTTTAAATTCTAAATATTTAAAATATATGATGAAATATTTAAAACTTTTATTCTCTATTGATTTGCTACTGCATTTATATCTTAAAAAAGTAGTCCATTAATCTAGATTTTTACTATATTTCCATTTTCCAGGCAATGAAGGTCGTGCTGGAATGGCTGCCATATCGGATCCCGAGCACAAGGTTGATTTGAAGCTCCTGTTCAAAGAACTGTCGCTGTCTCTTCCGGGCTACGCTGTACCCCTCTTCATTAGAATATGTGATAATTTAGAATCCACTGGTGAGTCTGCATTGCATTTCCACTCTGATTTTAAATAAGTTGAAATAGGCAGCCTATAAATATAAGCCGGTTTTCAAATGGAAGAATCTTACAAATAACATTTCAAACAAATAATATTGTCATGTTCTTCACAACATGAGTGATACTTGACCCCTTTGGAACATGCGCCGCATATGTGCGTTTCAGCTTGACTCTTCTCAGGGCCGAGCGCCGCATCCTTGCATTACGGCGAAAGTGCTGCTGTGGGCCGAGAGCCGCATATATGCGTTTGGCTTTTGGAACAAAATGTTTTCTATCAGATGGCGTTACTATCCCATGTTTCTTTCAAAAGATTGGTCCCGTACATTAGTATTTCTCTCTCCGAGGTCAGATTGTAGTCGGCCACGTGTCTGTGAATCATTCTATTAGAATTATTAGATTTTTGAGAGTATAAACAGAAGCATGTGCTGGCAAGTGTAAATAGAAGCATGTGTTAAAGAGCTCTTTAACTCATTTTCGAGTGATTTGTTTATAGTTTCTCCTCTCGCTTGGGTTGAGATTTTATGGGAGATATTCTGTCAAGGGTTTTTATGCCTCTCTGTTTTATTTTTGCAGTTATTGCTGAAAGAACGCGTTAACTTTCCGAGGAGGAAATATGTAAATTTTTAAATGACAAATCTATGGATTTTTCCGACGATAGTGATAAAGCAATAAATTATTAGAGTTCTCGAGATAGTTATGAATCATCAAATTCTGAATGGGAAGAGGATAGTACTAATATATCGATTCCAGTTCCGTCTTGTCAGTGGAGTCCTAAAGTAGAAGATTTTTCAGAAGGCTTTGAAGAGTTAATTATTACAATTTTCTTGAAGTATTTTATAATATTGAATGTAAATATTTATTTTTTCTTATATTTTCGAATTTTGCATCAATAATCTAGTGTTTATTTAGGTACTTTCAATTATAGGGAAATACACTATCTTTTTATTTTTTATTATTAAAAATCAAGTATTTTAATGAAACTTTTTTTATGATTTAGAATACGATATCATTTACCGCATATTTAAAAAAGGTTTCATTTCTATGCAACGGACACTTTTTATGCATTGCTATGTAACGTGCACTTTTAATGCGTGTTTGGCTTAGCGGGAGAAAATGCTTCGGCCGGTGGGCACGTTTCCTTCAGCAAGCGGCCGTCCCGAAGGGGTTAAACCAAGAAGTCTCGATTAAGTGAAAATCGAACCATTTTATTAATCACCCTGAATATTGCTGTATGAAAAATATCCTTCTTATGTTTGAGAAGTATTTTTTGAAGAATCTATAAGAACTGAAAACTTTGGAAAAGCTGTTCACATGAGGTCCAGATATTTCAAAAACAGTATTGCTTTCCTTTAATAATGATTTTTATTATTATAATTTTAGGGAAAAAGCTCTTGCAGATGTTGCATAAAATAATTTTATTTTTGCTTGTACTGCAGAAATGAAGTATGTTTATTGCTTCTCATTGTTAGAATGCATAGAGTTTTAATATTCTTAATAAAAAATTTGTTGGAACACTTTTATTATACTGATTAAATAACGTATCATTAAATTTTTTAAAATTTCATAGATGTTGTATTATAAAGTCATAAAAAGTATACAGTGTCTTTTAAGTTTTATGTAAAATGTGAACAAATTTTTTACCTAAATAGCATATACAGAATTCTGTTGAATAAGTGAAACCGAGAGGTCCATACACATACATCATTCATTGAGTTGTAATGTAAGTGCTTCAGACTTGGTAAAAACAGTTTCGAAGAAAATTCATTTTTAAAATTGTGTGCATTAAAAGCTAGCAACCAAACAGCGAACCAAAGCTAGCAGGGCATATTTTATTTTTAAAACATAACTTTCATAAAAATATGATTCATACATAGATTTGAAACGATTTTGAAAATTATTATTACATTCATACAGTTTTATTTAAAAACTAAACTGTTTCACCTTTAATTTAACTTCTTATCTAATTGTAAACTATTTGCAGACATGACACATTTCCGCGGGAATGCAGATTTCAGCTTTTTTGTCATCAGATTTTATCATTCTTAATTTTCTTTTATATAATAATTCGACAATATTTTTAACATCTCAAGCACTTTTTGTATGAATTTATTAATTTTATTGTTCAATTAATCGTACTTATTTTACTTCTCGGTAGTTATGTGTGGCACAATTCATTATTTATGAAGTTCATCTTTTTTTGTTCCAAGCCTGTGTCATGTCTGTATTTATAATCATATTAGTAAAAATTGTTGTTGTGCATTTAATAAAAATTATATATCTAAGGTTTTTCATGGAGGAAAGGTTAGGCTGGCATTCAAAATAGTCTTATTGACTTAATAAATAATAGAAAAATAAATTAAAAGGCAAAAAAGAAGTATAAATAAGAAACAGATGATTTAAACAAAAAACGATAACAATACACCTTTTTGTGTGCTCAACGCAACAGCATCAAGTGATTGCATCAACAAAAAATTACAACTATTAATATTTAAAACACATAAAATAGAATATGATTTATAATCTTACCCTTGACAGAAAATTTTGTCCATTTTAGAACTTCAATGGCGAGTGGTCTTCGAAAAAGTTCGTCATTCGAGTTCTTATTCATTCCTTCCATTTTGAATAATTTCTTTTACATCCTAAATTCTATTTTATGTGTTTTAAATATTAATAGTTGTAATTTTTTGTTGATGCAATCATTTGATGCTGTTACGTTGAGCACGCAAAAAGGTATATTGTTATCGTTTTTTGTTTAAATCTTCTGTTTCTAATTTATACTTTTTCGTTTTTACCTTTTAATTTATATTTCTATTATTTGTTTCTGTATTATATTGGAAATAGCTGCATATGTGCCATTCCATATAATACAAAGAGTTTTAATTCATTTTTGACTAACTAATTTATAGTTAATATTTTTGTTAATTATAACTCTTATTGACTTAAAAGTTAATCTGTTGTTCTTTTCAGGCACATTCAAACTAAAGAAAGTGGATCTCCAAAAAGAAGGCTTCAACCCCTCAACCATGAAGGACCCCGTGTATTACCTCAATAAAAAGGAAGGGGCTTATGTTCCGCTGGATGCAGAAGCCTACGAAAAAATCTGCAACGGGCAGATTCGTCTGTGAAGCGTTCCGTGTTCATCATCCACCTGTAGACAGTTTCTCATCTTCACCTGCAAAGAGTTTTCAAAATTCAAACAGTTTAGTTTTATATTTACCGCTAAATCAAAAGAAGGCCAACAGTGTGTGAATTGTGGAGGGTATAAGAATTGATATTGCCTTCTTATTCTACGAAGCTTCAATTTCAGATACGCTTGTAGGGAAAATATTAACGCACATATCGGTCTTAGTCTTCATGGATTCACACTGAAGTGTTTTGTAATATGTCGGTTGAACATGAAATTTGTTGATGGCATTTTTAAGAAAGGCAAATGTTTGATGTGCACATGTTAAAGCGTGGTGATATTTTATTTGTGGTATGCCAAGATTCAAGTTTCTATTGTTGAATCTAGTGTTAGACACGAGTGTAGCAAAAATTATTTAAAAGCAAAATGGCGCATTAGAAAGTTCTGCATTTGGAGAGTTTTCTTATAAAAGGTGATGGAATAAATAGGTAGAGGATTTTTAATCATTAACACTCCGCTGATTTGCAACGTATTATGTTTTGTTTTAAATTTTTAAAAATTGAAGTTTTTTAGACAGAAAATTTGCATTATATTGTAGATGAAAGTAGAAAGTGAACATGAAGTTTTTAGTAAATCCTGCCATAAATCGTCTACATTTTAAGTATATTATTGCACCTAAATAGCTATTTAATACACACTTATAAAACTTTTATTCTGGCTTATAAATTTGATAAAACGTGCAAAGATCCTATTTTTGTTTCTTTAACTTATAATTAAATATTAACCATTAAATAAAAATCAGCATACAATTTCAATTATAATGGTATTATTCTTTTTGAAAGCCGAAGAATTAAAAATTTGATTGCGTGTTTCACACATCCTTATTGTGGTGGCTTTATGTCTAACTCTCGATTTCATGAACTTGAACAAATAGGATTTGATCCTTTGTGATATTAAAAAAAAAAAAAAAATACTTTCCTCCTTTTTTGTGTATGCGTTTATTTTACTTAAATCAGAATTATCTGAATCTCTGTTCTTTTTTATGTTTTATTTATTATTTAAAAAATGTTTTATGAATGCATTTAAATCTATGGTTTTGTATCATGATTCATTTAAGTGAAATTCATACCATACATATACTTTAAGAGATTTTTTTTTGGCATTTAATTATATTATTATTTCTGAGTCTTATGAAAGCAAATGAAATGTTATGAAGTACAGTTTGGTTGCAGAATAGTTAATTTGCCTCATGTAAAATATAAATTAACTGAATGCCATATATAAGTGTGATAGGATAGTTCATATTTTCAGTTTTTAAATTAGGCGATGATTTTGTTACTAGTTTCGTCATTATTTATGTTAGGTATAAGAATGCATGATATCATCAGAATTAAATCTTAGAATATAAATAATATTGCATAAAACTTTTTGTCAAAAAGGTCTGTATTCTAGAATTATGAAACATTATAGGTTTGATAATACTTCACATTTAATATTTATTTGATGGTTTTGGAATGCGTGCATCTGTTTTGAAAATTCTGTCTGCTTTGTATAGGCTTACATATTATTGCTTGAGTTCAATAAATTATTTTCTTTTGGAAATTCTAACGTTATTCAGGAGATGTTAAAAAATCAGGAATTTTTTTTTTTTTTTTTACGATATAAGTGTTAACTCAGTAAAATTTTCTTCCAGGGACCACATAATTTTGATTAGAAAGTAAATCAAATTCATTCCGTTTAAACTACGATTGTGTTTCCGTTGACAGTGTCTTTTAGCTTTCCATTATACTCCGTTAGTGAAAAGTCGACTGAAAGAAGTTATTACGTATATATATTTATAAAGTGTTTCTGCTTCTATATATGGCAACTGCGATTGAATATGTATTGAATCTATTTTTGCTTGTATGCATCGTTTGTACTTGTTACTGAAATGCCTTCTTGTTTTGATTGGAATTATTGTGATGGAAATAAGATTCTCTTGAAAATATTTTTATAGCTTTTAGAAATAAACTTCTTGCATTTAATTTAATATGCACACTTGCATTTATTTGTATTAAAGTTATATTGGTTTTGAAGACATACTAATGCTATGAAATCTAACCACTATTTTTTTCATAATAAATTTAGAATCTCAACAAATATGTTATCTTTTTTCACATCATTCAGCTGGAAAAATGAATAATATATTACTTAAAATTCTTATCTGTAGCATTTTGTTTTAGTAATTCGTGTAAGTTATGTTAGGTAATTACTACTCTTTTAGTTATTCATGAAAACATTTATAGTTTGATGAATAGCTTTCAGAATTGTAATGCTGAAAAATTTGACATTTTGGTTTGTGAGCTGCCTAAAATTTCTCTTTTTCCTCAATATCAACAAAAAGAAACTTTTTAAATTAGTTGGTTTGTGTTTGTTGGTTTAAATTTTGGTTTCTGAGCTGCCTAAAATTTCTTTTTCCTCAATTTCAACAAAAAGAACTTTTTAAATTTGTTGGAACGATTTTAAAGTGATTAGATTTATTTTCATAGTTAATGAAATTTCAAAGAACTGAGCAACGAATTTGTATAAATGTGCCTCTCAATAAATATCCTAACTAAAAGTTGGAAGTGATGTCATATAAACTGAATCGGTGTGGAGAGATTTCCAAGCTGAAGCAACTGATGATGACTTTATCTCCCAAGTCAAAAAACAAATTCTTCAAAGCTTCTTGCAGAGATGATCTTTATTTTCCAAACTTACAAAGTCAAATTCATGCAAACAATCAAACATCTAGATGAATGGTAGAAAGCATATATTGCTATACTTGTTTGTTTTTGCTTAACTGTGTTAATTCAGTTTAAACAATCAACTTGGTAATTTCTTTGTCTTCAAATATGTTTGTCTTGAGAATTGTGAGTAGTGTTTACTAACACTTAGATGAGTAAAAATAATTTTAGTTTTAACCAGACATTTTTTCATTTTGCCAACATATCAATTGTTCTGTATTGTCATGGAGAAAGAGTGCTGTGTTGAAGATGTCTTTTTAGTAGATTATTTTCTTCCATTTTGTTTAAAAAATGTTTTTAGAAAAGAGTGAATGTCACTTAGTGATTATTAATTATTTTGCATTTATAATATTAAGCATTTGTGGCTTCTTTATGATAAGGAAATAAAATTAAATTGTTCGAATTTCTATTTTATGAGTGCATTTTTATGGAATGTTTTCCCCAAATAAAATCTGCTCATTATTTTGTAATGAACTACTTAGATATGGCTGAAAGTAGGTTTTTTTTATTATTATTAGCTACCTTCTTTGCCCAGCTTCAACTTTTGAACAAGTATTTCTGTTTTAAGTGTTGCTATTTAAGCTCTGTTTAGTATACGTTTTAATGATTTGTCATGAAAAAAAGAATCGATTTTTATTCAAAAGTATAAATTTATGTACACATTTCATTTTAATACAAAGTATATATTTATGCAATTTACAAATATTTTATACATTCATATGTACAGGCCATACAATAACAAAGACATCAACAAGCTCATGTTTTTCTGTGTGTTATCTCATGTATATGTAATCTGAATAAATATTTCATGAAATAAATATAATTTGGTATTTTTTTCTTTTCAATTTTTTATAGTTCGTACAAGAATACTTTCCACATCATAGAAGTAATCTTTAAAAAAATATGTGGATTATTTTTACATTTCATTACAATGTTTTTATGGTTACAAATCATTTGCTGATCATCATTTGCATAAATTGATATGGAAATTAAGTAGAGAAAGTTCAGAAATCAATAGAAATGACATCAAATTCATTATTTTGGAATTAAGAAAAATTAAATTTTCTTCACATGAACCATTGCAGGCATGAATTATTCAATTAAAATTATGGTTTGAAACATGCTGCAAATTCTTTCTGCACCAATAAACTATATTAAAAAACAGTAATAGGCACAACTGTTACGATTTTTAAAAACACATTTCAAATGAAAGTTGAATTACTGTGCATATTATTATCTTACACATTTAAAGATACATTCATGAAAGACATTAAAAATATGTGTATAAATATGCAAAGTTGCAGTAAATATAAAATTTACAAATTCCAGGTTAGAATAATAATGACAAGGAGAGTAAAAGGGGGGTTGATTAAAAAAGTTTATTCGTATAATTGAAATGTACTGCTGATAAGACTGTGAATGAAAAAGCGTCTTATGTTAGTCTTGAGCACTCTAAATTAGAGAAAAATTTATAGCTTTAGGTAAATTATTTTGGTTTAAAAAAAAATTATAGCTTTAGATGAATTATTTTGGTTTTTAAAAAATTTATAGCTTTAGGTGAATTATTTTGCCTTTTTTAAAATTTATAGCTTTAGGTGAATTATTTTGGTTTTAAAAAAATATATAACTTTAGGTGAATTATTTTGGTTTTAAAAAAAAATTATAACTTTAGGTGAATTATTTTGGTTTAAAAAAATCATGTCAATTGTCAAACATGCATGATTGTCTACCATACAAATAACCCTATGTTTTGCATCAAAGGACTGTAGTATACAAATATATATATTACATAATGATGATACATTGTTTGTCCTTCATATAAATTATTTCAAAAGTTGAAAAAGGATTCTGGCAATGCTCTATTCCTTTTAATATTTTGTATAATTCTTCCTTCTTGTGGAGCTCTTTATAAAGCGATCCTTAAAATTTGAATGCGATGAAAATAATTTCGCAAAATCTTGTTCACATGCCCTGTCTGTGTATTCAGATGCTACTTTGAAGGACGACGGTGTCTGCAATTTATTAGAGTTCTTCAGAATTGAAAACTGTCTGTGTTGGGCTAATTAATGGCAGTGTTCTGTGATGTCGACCACCGAAGCCTTCTTCCATCCGAAGATGAAGTAACCGACACCTGCTCCGAATACGACCGCTAGGCACAACCAGACATTGTAGGTCATGAAGATCAGCATGAGGAAGTAGCTGACCACGATCTGGACGATGTGAAGGGACGTCTGCAGTGCATGCTGCCAGCTTAACATTCTGTGCCTGTGGAAGAGATAATTGCGTGAGTACTGGTTGCATGATGAAACAAAATATTACACTGACATCTAAAAAAGTGGGGGCTCTACCCTTGGGTTTATTTGAAAAATGGCCCCTCCCCCGTAAACATTTCATTACAGTACAACCCTGGTTAGTCTAATTACAGCGGGGAAAACCGTTGTAATATTCGTACGAATAAAAATATGTATTTGTAGAATTATTAAAATATTTAAAGAAAGGAAATTAATTAGATAAAAAATCGTTTGGTCATAAAAAAAATCAATTTAAAAATATCGTTTGGCTGTAAAAGAAATTGATTAAAAATATCGTTTGGCCGTAAAAGAAATTAATTAAAAATATTGCTTGGTTGTAAAAGAAATTAATTAAAAATATCGTTTGGCATAATTCTTTTCTAAAGATTATAAAAATAGTATGGCAACGATTTATTTGTCTTTTGCTAATGTTGCCTAGCAACTGAACAGAATAATGAGATTGAAGATGAAATTCGATGCGAGAAGTCAGTGATGTAACGTTTGTGATGCAAGTGTATGTGTTTGTTTTACATGTTTGTGCTGCGGTAGACGTGCAATAAATATATTATTTTTGATAAAGAAGGCTCCACTATGCTGAAATACATCACACCGTTTTGGATAACGATGTTTTCGTTAAGCCATGAACATCTATTATTATTTTGTATCGAATTACAATATACAATTCTGAAATGGTTTGAGTGTAGAACGAAGTCAAAACTCTCTTTGTAGGCTAAACTTATGTTCTTTATTAAAGTTAACATTCCGTCGGATTCAATTCGCCTGACAGATACATGTAAACAATATCGTAATTAATATTGTTAATACCCATTAATTTTAATTTTAGCATTCTAAAATAAATCATTGACCTTCTTTGGGAGGCTCAAGTAAAAAAAAAAAAAAGTGGGGATATCGTTTCAAAAAAGTCTCGCCTTCGCGATTATTTCCGTGCAGTACAGTACGCTTTTTTTTTTTTTTTTTTTTTGGATTTGCTATTTCGGATAACCCGAGTTCGGTTAATCGGGGTTTTATTGTATTAGAATTTCGATTATACACGGTTATTCAAAACGGTTCCATTGATTAGAAATGGCTATGACTTCATTGTAAATAACGATAGGAAGAAAAAAAAATTGAACACAATACGGAAGGAAGACACACAAGGAAGCTTAAAATTTTGTTTACGTACTTAATAATTATCCTATGTGACTTCTCTTGCTCACACGAGCAACATCCGCGCGGGAGTCCTTTTCAGTAACAAGTAAAGCATTCTCTGTGCGTACCTCCAGTTCCTTCACTGTTGCACGCAAGGGAAGCGCTAAGATGGAGTCTACGACACATAACAATGAAATGAAGACCCGCGAAGAAATTTCAGAAGATAACCACATGCAAAACATACATGCGGTCATCGAACGTACACCAATGGCTACAAACATGCGTCACAGTGTGTAGTGTGAAATGGACTGCCGTATGGATGTTGCATGTGTGGGTAATCACCAACAAGCCATCACCCCGTCCTGCCTTAGCATCTGTGTTTACGTTGAATGACAGCCTGTTACGACTTCATCGGGCACTATAGCCCCCATTAAGAGCGGCTCCATCATTACTGTACCCACCAGGGAAGCGAGAACTCGCTTAGTTATCTGGCAGCTTCTCATCCGTGAACTCGCAGTGCCCCCCGGTGGGATTGCCTGTGTGAGTAAGGAAAGTCACATAGGGCAAATACCCACATGAAATTTAAGCTTCCTTCTGTGTTGTGGTCAAATTTTTTTCTTCCTGTCATTGTTGAGTCAAGAGATTAATGGGTGCAATGGTTTTTGAATAACCCTATGTAACTAAACCATTGAATGATAGGAAAGTGGTGCTTAAACCAATAAATGAATGATTGGAAAAGGATGCTCAAACCATTGAATGAATTATTGGAAAAGGATGCTTAAACCAGTAAATGAATGATTGGAAAAGGATGCTCAAACCATTGAATGAATGATAGGAAAGTGGTGCTTAAACCAATAAAATGAATGATTGGAAAAAGATGCTCAAACCATTGAATGAATGATAGAAAAGTGGTGCTTAAACCAACAAATGAATGATTGGAAAATGATGCTCAAACCATTGAATGAATGATTGGAAAAGAATGTTTAAACCATTGAATGAATTATTGGAAAAGGATGCTCAAACCATTGAATGAATGATTGAAAAAGGATGATTAAACCATTGAATAAACTATTGGAAAGTGATTCTTACTTTTCCACCTTGTGCACTTGAGTGACGCGTCCATTTTCTCCTGTGATAGCTACCGTTGAGAACTGGATGGAGGAGACGTACTGTTTGAAGAGGTACTCCCGGAAGTACTTGAGGCCTTCGTACAGCATTCCCATCAGGAACACGCCGAACACTGAAGCAACCATGCCTGCCATTAAAAGAAAAAGTTTTACACAGTGTACTTGGAACAACTATAGGGTTGTTACACTTAAAGTTCGCCTCTTCAGAAGATTACAGTTAGTTCTACGGCCTCAAACGAAACATGCCATCTATGAAAATTAGAAACAAAAAGAAGAAAAAGTTAAAATTTTCGTCAACAGATGGCGCTACCCCAATATCTGAGACGATTTTTGCTGACTTTTTTTATCACTGAAGCGAAATTAAATAGTTAATCAGAGTTTTTTTTATAGTTTAATTGAAAACGCTGCGGAAATTCAGTTCTGAACTCGAACTCCTTTTTTCGTTCAAAACACCGTTTTCATGCAAGAAAGTGCACCACCTCACACTATTTTTCCCGCAAATTCTCTCTATTTTATCGTTTCTTCTCTTTTTTTATGAAAACAAATAAGAACCTACAACCGGCTCTAGAGCCTTCTGAATAGGCGAACTTTAACTGTGACAACCCTGTAATGGAATCAGCACTTTGAAGAAGAGAATGAATCCAAAATCATTTTTGGGGGGAAATAAAAAAAATAATAAATAAAACCTCCTTATTTTTTTCTTATTGTTTTTAACCAAACTTTTATATGAGATTTTTTCCATCATTGGTGTACTTAGTGGTTTTTCTCCTTTTATAAAGTTAGCAATGAGAGTCTATAAGATATATACGTTTAGTGCATGCGGGTTTCGAATTTTCTGGCGCTTCTTCCCTTCTTCAAACTACCAATTGAAATTATTAAACTGAAACCAATAATTTGTTTTCCGAGTAAATTATTTCATCTTACAAGTAAAGATATAGAAGAGTGTCCATTTTACACTCTCGTATACAAAGTATTGTAAGGCCAAACTTGAATGCGTGGAGTTTAATTTGTTCTAGTCCAGTGGCGAATACAGGGGGGAGGCTATCGGGCTGCAGCCCCTCCCCCCCGAGCTAGACCAAAATTCTTTATTTTATTTAAAATCGCTACAGCTGTTTTTTCTTAATCTCCCTTTAAGAAAAGTGAAAACATTTCTCCCTGGCTTTTGACAGGCTCGAAAATTTTCCCACTTTTGTAGTCATTCCACTCGTATTTGCAGCGTTGACACGGCCAAAAACATGTTTTTTGTTAGTTATTTCATTGTGTTTCTTGCTAAATTATCGAAAGTATCGTAGTGTTCTGTATGATTCTCATTGTCAGGTGAGTAAAGTTTGTAAAGTTAAAGTGTTTTGGTTTACTTAAACCATAAGATTTGACATTCGTCACGACGATACAAAACTTTTTATACCTCAGCTCAAAAAAATTAACATTTTTTTCAACTGAATAGATCTAAATAAATGAAATAGAAAAACTAAGTGTCTAAATTTCTTATCATTGACATTCTAGAAACGCACCGCACATACGCAATTACAAGGACGACAGGTATGCGTATCTTGAATGCTATTAATAGTGCGTGTATTCCCTTCATTCGTTTACGATATTACGTTTACAGGTTTTCTTTCTTTTCTTTTCGTTCTTTCTGTCTTTCTTTTTTTGATGCAATATTAAATCCTGTTTGTCTTTTTTTTTTAAGCAAGCATGGTAGATGATATTTTTTCTGTTAAACTTTTGATGCATATCTACTGTAAAACTAAATTTCTTTCAAAAAAACTAGCCGCTTTCGGCGACCAGTTGGTTCGCCCGTTTGAATTAGTTTCCATTTTTGTACTTTACATTGATTATAGCATTCCCCGTCGCAGTTTCACCCGTGACAACTAAGGAAAGATGAATAAAAAAGTGATTATTTTATTGTATTTGGCAGATAGAAAAGTATATAAAGACGTAAATTTTAAAATGCCAGAGATACAATTCTTTATGATGCATCACAGTTAACGGAACTTAAATATTGCATTTCAAATAACCCTCATTCAATTTATTTATCACTCATAGGTAGAATGATTAACCCTGAACATGGTCGCGAAAGCCCGACCATGGCCCCATGTGAATCAGTGGGTGTCAAATTGTGTGGAAAAAGTGAGGCGGCAAAAAAGACATTTATAGACATCTAAAGGACCCGGGAGTATTGAGTACTATAGTATAGTAATAGAGTATACTACCCCAAAAGCAACCCCCTGCCAAATTTCTGGACCTCTTCGTATGGAAGATTTCGTGATGAGTGAGTCATGGTATTTGCTTTTCTATACTTATAAAAGGCAATGTTTGTGTGTGTATGTGTGTGTGTCCGCTATGTCCAGACGAATCTATCGCACTTACAGCCATGAAATTTGGCACATAGGTAGTCGTAATGGTGACTGAATGCACCTCGAAGCCGGAATTTTAAAATTTAATCCTGAAAAATTTTTATTTAATGTTTTGTGTTGTTTTGGTCATTTTCGGCACGTTTACGGTTATAGTATCTTTTCTAATGATAGTTGAAAAACAATCGATGCACCATTGGATAGAACAAACAATTTTCTTTCTAATGAAATTTGTTTTGGGCTTCAAACGTAATTTATTGAATTTTGAGAATTTTTTAAAAAATAGTCAGGTTTGCTGACAAAATTTTGTTTTCATATTTAAATTTACTGCATCCCCCGTTCTAATAAAGTTATCTCTTTCATTTTTTTTTGAGGTAATGAATGGAATATTCCCCCCTCATTTAAAACAAGAACGGTTAAAATAGCTTTTATGGTTGAATATTAATCAATTTTTTTTCTGAAGTGTTTAAATATTTTCGCTCCATTTTTTCCTTCCTTGATTCTTCGTAACCAAGGTCGAGGTGTTCTATTCCCAGCATGCATTTCTTCGAAATCACGTGATGTCATAAAGTAAACCCTTTGCTTTCAGCAAGATTTTGAAGTACGATCGCACAGTCTGTCGTCTCGCCGACAGATCATGGTTTTAATTTGTTTGTTTTAATCCTTTTTGATAGTCGATGTAAAGGCTGATATCTTTAATTTCAGAAGACATGTTCACCCTACGTGTACTTTCGCTAAAACTGAACAAAAAAATGAATTATGACCTCAAGGAGCTATTTACACAATGTGTCTTCAAAGTTTAAACCTGAAACTGAAGATTGTAAACTTTTTTTAAAAAAAATTTCTGAAATTCAGGATGTCACGGGCACGGGCCCTGAGGGTACTGTTAGTTATATATAAAGATAAACATTTCGGAACAAACGTGTCAAAGAAGGGATCACGAAAATTGTAAACTTATTTCCTTTAGGCCTCTTGACAGGAAGAATAAAAATATTTATTGAAACGTATTATGTATGAAGTCGCTTGAAATTGATGATTAAGATACCATAGTGAAAGCAATACTCTTATCTCTTAATAAACTGTGGAGATATTGCGCATTTGATTTTTATCGAGCTTTAACTCATCTTCCGATAAATGTTTCAATCGCAATCAATTGAAGATATCCCAGATAATCAACTAATATTCGTAATATCGTTTTCAACACATGTCTCTCGTGCTTCTGTTACTTGAACGATTGTGTTCTAGATATCCGTCTGTCGCGTAACGAATATATCTCATTAAAATGAATATTTATTAAAACTCAAAGAAGAAATGCTTTTGAATATTTTTTAGAAGGAAATGCATTTTGGAAGCATTTTCGTTCCCTACATCTGAAAAGTATTTCTTTGACGAAAGTCATTGCGGAATTGCTGCAGCGTTAAATGCCCAGTTATTGACCAAACGCTAAAGAATGAATCAACTCACTTGATCTCGTAGTCACGTGGTTTTTATTGCTGTGTATTTCATCACAGTTGCGAGCTGTCTTATGCTCTGCTGTAAGCCTCTCAGAGATGTTTATTGGATTGCAAAATTAGATGGGCGTGCGGCAATTAACTCCTGTCATGTGAACATGAATTGACTGTATTGAATAGTTAACTACTTTAAATTGGCTAATAAATTTTAAATTTATTGCTAACTAAATTCCAAGTCTAAAAAAAGAAAGAAATCGGTAATCATTTTAAATGGCTAAGGTTTTTATTGCTAAAGCATGCAAAATTATTCCAGTCAATCGGGCTGGAGCCTCCCCCCCAGAGCTAAGCCAGAATTCTTGATTTTATTTAAAATCACTACAACTGTTTGTCCTTAATTTCCCTTTTTTAAAAAAATAATAAAAACGTGGCGAAATAACTTTCTGGCTTGACAGGTTCGAAAATTTCCCTACTTTTCTAGTCATTCCCCTTGTACTTGACGCTGTCGAAGGCATTTTTTTGCTAGTTATTTCATTGCATTTTGTATTAAATTATCGAAAGTATTGTAATGTTCTTTATGATTCTTATTGTCAGGTGAGAAAAGTCTGTAAAGTTAAAGTTTTTTGGTTTACATAAGTCACAAGATTTGACATTCGTTACAACGTTACAAAACTTTTTATACCTCAACAGACCCAAATCCTGGATTCGCCACTGTAGAGTACCAACTCCAAAGTACACATTATGATTTGCAGCTCTTTCCCCAAGATATTACAGAAAAAAAGTTCCAATGATGCATTTTTGCGAAATTAATTATTGCATTATACTATGAGTAATTTGTCATGTATCGGATTGGTGTAGGTTCAGTGGTGGCTCGTGAGCTCATTAACAAGCAGTGCTGCAAAAGTTTTATAGACCTAAGTTGTAGGAAATTTTGTGCCGATTATTTTGGTATATAATGATGATATACTAAAAATTGATAGTTTTTGAGTTATAAGCAAAAAACTGGAGATTTTTTTAAAATGTTGTTTGGTTATAACTAAAGTTCCAACAAAAATTATTGGTGGCAAACCTCAGAATCGTAATCAGCACCCGAAAAAACCTGACAACTCCTCCAGAATTGGATTTAAGAAAACGACTTAACGACTGAACTAATGAGAAAAAGCGAAAAAGAGCCAAATGAGAAAGTCGCGCCAAATGAGAGCTGAAAAAAATGCAGCTCAAATGAATGCAATTTCAAGCGGAGAAAGGGTTGTTTTTCTCCCGCTTCGCGATGCTCTTTGCGTTAATATCGGATCCGTAGGAGGGGCAAAACTTGATGCAGCTCTGGTCTGTCTCTCTCTTAATTCTTGATTGATTTTCCGTCTTCTTTTTACATTTTTCATTACTTTTTGCCATTTTCGTTGATTACTGAATTCTCAAAGTTGGAAAGTAATAAGCCAATTTAGAAAAAAAAGAAAAAAAAAACGAGAATACAATCTTTTAAAATAATTTCAGCTCTAATGGACGAGCTGCCACTGTGTAGGTTCATTTCTGCACAGAAAACTACACACAACTGCATTTTGTAATAGTGAACCTGAAATCCACGAAATGGGGGGGGGGGTTCTCGAATGCATAACTGAGTCAAATTATAGGTTAGACTTTGAGTTGTTCCTTACCTCCTGCTGTAGTGGTTCTCCATTCCTTAAACAGAATGAACTCCTTCACTCCAAAATGGAAGTACATCTATTGGAATAAATATAAAAATGTTACTTTAAAAGAATTATAAATGCTTATGTATATGTTACCGGCAATATATGAAACGCCGATATTCTATAGAATGCCCAGACATTTTTAGGCAACGTATGAATTATGAGAATTATTTGAATATATTATATACTTTCCCTCGGCATTTTATGTAATACCTAGACATTTTATAGAATGACAAATGCTATTTAGACAAAGTATGAAAAGAAGGTCACATGAAAAGTCTTTTATTTAAAAGAGGTGCCTTCTACAGAAATACATATGTTATTTCGAAAAATAATAATAGAGAGACATTAAAAATCTCTTATTCAAAATACGTACAGGAAAATGAAAGCTATACAAAACAAAGTTTATGCCATTCTTATTCAAGAAGACAAAATAAAATATGAACTTACTTGTTGCATCAAGAAAGAAAATAATTTCATTTTGAATTGCATTGAATTTTAATTTTTATAAAATCGAATCTGTGATATATTTCATACTTTCCCGGTTTGCGATTTGGAATTCTATAGAATGTAAAGGAAATTTGTGAAATATTAATCTTTTTATTACTTTGAATAAAAATGCCTAGCCATTCTACAGAATGCCGGACTTCAAACTTTGCCGGTAACATATATATTAAAATTTTATTATTAAATTTTACGAAATATACTCTCTTAATTTCACTATAACAATTTTTTAATAGAAAGGGCGTGTATTCCGGCAAAAAGTGATTTCAAATCCACAATTCCAATTTTATGGTTTATAAAAGTTTCTTAATTCTCTAGAATTTTTCGCTTAGTATAGTTGTGACAAACCTTTTACCTATTGTACGAATTATCCTAATTAATTCATGCTTTTCTTCTCTTTTAAAATTTAAAGAAATAAAGCTGAAAATTCAAACGAACGAGAAAACTCTTTAGATATGAAAACATCATTAACCTATTGGTTTATTATTTATCTTATTGTCGAAAGTTACTCTTTTTTTTCAGGAAATGTTCTTTTGACAAACTTGTCGTAATAGATAAAATTTATTGTTTATTTTTATAGTTTATTTTACATTTATAAAGCTTATTATATTTTTGTTACATATTTTTTGAGCGGCCGGAGAATTACCGTCTTTATAAGCCAATGGGCTAATTTGAGGATTGAAGCGAATCAATTCAGAGAAAATGAATCTCTCATTGCTATTTAATTTATTGTTTATTTTTATGGTTTATTTTGCAATTAAAAAGCTTATTATATGTTATATTTTTGTTAAATAGTTTTTGAGCGGCCGGAGAATTACCGTCTTTATAAGCCAATGGGCTAATTTGAGGATTGAAGCGAATCAATTTAGAGAAAATGAATCTCTCATTGCTATTTTGGAATTTTATTTTTACGGCTATCCAAAAACATGACAAATAACGCTAATTTTTTTGGGGAAATGTTATTTGCTAACATATTAAACTAACAAACATATTAGTATAACAAATCTTGTATTTAACAATAACACATACTGTTATTTCAGTTGCTGAGTCCATTGATCACTTACCTGCATCATTACTACCACAGATATGTTTTCTCTTTGAGAACTGTGTACAAGCGCGAAACTGAATACAATATTCAAGAAAGAATGATTAAAATAATAATTAATACATTCATTAACGATCCCTTTAATCCTTGTCGGCTTTCAAGAGAGGCCTATTTTTATACGTAATCAACGCTGTATTTAAAATGATATGGATAAAAATACAGAGTGTCCAAAAATGTACACACATTTTGAATAACTACACTGAAGAGCCAAAAAAACTGGATAGGCATATGTATGCAAATAAAGAGATATGGAACCAATCAGAGTACGGGAGCTGCAGTCGGCAACGCCTATATAAGACACCAAGTGTCTGTCACAGTTGTTAGATCGGTTACTGCTGCTACAATGGCAGGTTATCAAGATTTAAGTGAGTTTGAACGTGGTGTTATAGTCGGCGCCCGAGAGATGGGACATAGCATCTCAGAGGCAGCGATGAAATTTGGATTTTCGGGAATCCGGTAAAACATCAAATCTACGACATCGCTGCGGCCGGAAAAAGATCATGCAAGAACGGCACCAACGACGACTGACGAGAATCATTAAACGTGACAGACGTGCAACCCTTCCGCAAATTGCTGCAGATTTCAATGCTGGGCAATCAACAAGTGTCAGCGTGCGAACCATTCAACGAAACATCATCGATATGGGCTTTCGGAGTCGAAGGCCCACTCGTGTACCCTTGATGACTGCACGATATTAGGCAGGTGTACCAGTTTTTTTTTGGGCTCTTCAGTGTATAACGTAAAGATTTCATAACATGCATCGAAGTTTCATAATTCAAATTTCTTAACAGGTATGTAGAATCTTGCAAATTACGGAAGTTTCGTCGACCAATTCATAGATTCTGGTTGGTCTTGAACTATAAACATTATATTTCAGGAGTTAAACAAAACGAAATCCATAGGGCTAAGATCCAAGAAATGAGGGGTAAGGGGGATGAGTTCTCCTTCTTCGTCTTAACCCTCTCGCACCGAGCGAGGCGGTCTCGAGCGGTCTAAAAACCTCTCCCCTCTCCTTAACAGCGACTAAGGAAGGTGCGAGGCGGTTGGCTTCTTTTGAGGGGGAGGTGAGGTTCTGAGATAGCTTCGGAGATAAGCGCGGTAGGGGGTCCAATTATCCTCGCCAACCACAGCCCATTTCCGTGCGCCTTAAGGGAAGGTTATAGCAGGGGGTGGGGTAAATGACCACCCAGGTTGGGAGAGTCCAATTCATGTCGTCTCCTCCCAAAAAGGCCCGGTTTTAAAGGGACTAGAAGAATCAAGTCGCCGCGGGATTAAAGAGTTAATTATGTTTTCACCAAAACTCCATTCATGCCGGCTTCCAATTAGTTCATTACTCAAAATCAAGAAATGATTCCAATGATACTTAAT
This sequence comes from Araneus ventricosus, assembly GCA_013235015.1. Taxonomy (NCBI): domain Eukaryota; kingdom Metazoa; phylum Arthropoda; class Arachnida; order Araneae; family Araneidae; genus Araneus; species Araneus ventricosus. The sequence continues at coordinate 898,432 of BGPR01000122.1, read as the reverse complement.
ACGTTAATTCATCTGTGTTGCGAAACTTAGATGCATTTTATTAGTTACTAGAAAATCCCCCGTCATGGTATGACAGGTGCAAATTGCCTCTTCATTCGACAGATTTCCCGTCAAATTTGACGTGTTTAAATAGATATATATGCGAGAGAAATGTTTAACATTGATTGAAAACAAATAAAATAAACATATGTTTTATGACAGGAAATATTTTTTTATTTACATATTTCTTTATTCAAAAAATCATCGTGGCATCCAAAAAATCCATCGTGGTATCCATCCGTGAAATCCATCGTGCATCGTGGCGTCCAAACTATATCAAGCGCATGATATACCACTGACGTAATTTACTACTTTCTATTGAAAAACGGAAAATAATTTGAAATATAGGATTAATATAATTTAAAATTTCTCAGGAACTATTGATCATAGCGAAATAAATTTTATATCGATCGATAGCAAATTTTATTTCACTATTTTAGAGCTATTAAATTTGAAATTAGAACGACAATTACTCTTTTAAATTTAAAATGACTGAAATTTAGGTTCTCTAACAATGAAATAATGCTGTTTAACGTTTCGAAGTGCTATTTCGCGAGTTTTATTGTTGGTGACGTCAGAGCGTTACCGAGAGATCTGGGCTATTATATTAGTAATTTACACAACCGTTATTCATAGTGTACATTCAGTTTTCGGGACAACATGCTTGAAAAGTACACGGTCTGGATTTTGAGCTGCTTATTCCGGATGAGTTTGCTTCATTTAATCGACATGAGAACCTGAAAAGCAACCAGAAAAGCAGCCCGTTTAAGATAGGCACATGAGAGCATTTACCTCCATCATCATGTCATGCGACATGTCATGTGTCATGTTGTCCTTCATGTGATCTTTGTGGTCCTTGTGCATGTCGTGGTCATCGTGGGTGTGGGGTTCGTCCATGACCATCCTGTCCGCCAGACTTCCCATCGAGCTGGCCGAGTGGTGTTGGTGGGGGTCGGTGGTGCCAGCCTGGACCATGGAGCAGGCAGCCAAGAGAGCAAGACAAGCGATGAGCCGTGACATGTCGATTGCTAATCTACTCCGAGCCTGATCGGAAGAAACCACAAATCAGTCATGAAGAATCGCAAAATAGAACGAGTAATGGAAAAGTTAATGTTATGAGAGAATGCATCATCATGTTCAACAGGTATGAAAGTTCAATATTCAGGACTGGATGAAGTCCTGAATATTGGATGCAACTTTTGGGGGCCCTCTTTACAAGCCTCAATTTCCAAAACCAGATATTTTATTTCATCTATTTTAATTTAATCATTGTAAAAACAATTTTTTAAATAACAAATATGATAAAATACTGAAATAAAAAATCATTTAAATGCGGGTCACCTTTGAGAGAGTTAGTTTCAGTATCTTGCGTTTAGATTTAAAAGCGTGCGCTTTTGCATTTAAATTTTAAGTTTAAATTTAAAAGTAATTTTAGACGAAATCGTGAAAAAATAACACAGTTTTTTAAATACAGTCCAAATATTTTAATGTAAACTTTGACATATTTGTTGACTTGTAAGTCAGTCAGCCAACTGCAAAACAAATTGGAACACATTGATCTGCAAATGTATTTGAAAATATGAAAAGAAAAAAAATTCTATGAATAATGTTATGAAATTTAAATTAGGGGTGGCGGTTATTACGAAAATAACCGATTTTCGGTTATTCGGGTCTTTTTCACCCCCGGTTTAACCTGGTGGTTATAACAGCTCAAAATAATAGGCTTTTGAAATAACCGGTTTTCGTTTTTTTTTTAATAAATAAACAAACGCCGTTTGTAAGCAAAATTTTTTATTAATACTGTTTTTACAGGAAATCAATCCATTGGCCAATATTGATCTGTTCATGGCGACTCTTTCAGTAATTCGCCAACCAACAGACGCCTCGAGGAGGCGGTTGTCGTTGATTGGCCTAAGATGATGAAATTCAAAGCTTCATAACTTGGTCAATTTTAGTCTAATCGAACCTAAAATCAAGCTATCCTCCGATCCGTTACTTTTACCCTGTTATTGGATTTTTTAATAAAAATAACCGATTATAACCGAGACAAAAAAAAAAAAAACCTGGTTAACTGAAAAAAAACTGGTTTTCAGTTAAAACCGGTAGGTTTTTCCTATCTCTAATATAAACGATACTTGTGTATTGTATAGCAACGAATTCGGAAACCCTTCGCGCTTTTGCGCATGAGCCGGGCGGAGTTATTTTCATCAAAATAGGGGGAAAGTGAAGAATGGAAGGGTGATGTTTACATTTTACTGAGCGTGATCTAACAAAGAACTCCGGAAATTCGCTCATATGACTCATTGCCTGACACCCCTTTCCGGTGTAAAATCGTCCCAAAGTGGTAGTCTCGGAATCCGTTGCTGAACAGTAAGGTCAATTTAGATTGTTCCGTTTCCTCTGTGAACCAGTAGAGCCAAAATCGGCTTGACCCATCGGAGGAACAAAATGTCTCCGTTTGAGAAATTTCCATTCCTCCTCCCCCAGTGGGAAGAAGAAGAAAAAATACTTTGGCGAGAAGTCGTTCGTCAGGTTGGTCGCTTGGACCGGGCGTCGGGGAGATGACCGCGGACGTATTTCAACCGATCCGGCCCTGATGTTAAAATGCCAATCTTCCAGCATCTAACAATGAGTAGAATACAACCCAAGAAATACATCGGAGTAAAACGGGGCAAAGAAACTTAGCAAATTTTGAGAAAGGCAATCCCAACTAGGGATGGGAAAAACCTACCGGTATTAACCGAAAACCGTTTTTTTTTGTGTCGATTAACCGGCTTTTTTCGGTTATATTTTTGTCCCGGTTATAACCGGTTATTTTTTTAAAAATCCAATAACTGGGTAAGAAAAAAATGGATCCGAAGTTAGACTCGATTAGACTAAAATTTACCAAGTTATGATAGCTTTGAATTTCTGCATCTTAGGCCAATCAACGACAACCGCTTCCTCGAGGCGTCTGTTGATTGGCGGATTACTGAAAGAGTCTTCATGCACAGATAAATATTGGCCAGTGGATTAATTTCCTGTAAAAACAATATCAATAAAACATTTTCGGGTCGAGTAGTTCAAAAATTTATTAAAAAATAAGGAGTGCATTTTGCGACTTGAAAAGATCTTCAGATTCTGTGGGGACATGTGCAATAGGCTTAATCAGTACTGAGATTTGGACTTGATTGGAGTGTTCCGGTTTCTGGAAATTTTTTAAATTTTTATAATTATTATTTTCTTCAACTTGGTGTCATTTTAATACTAGGTTAAAAGTTCTCGAGTTTTCGACGGCTTTACGAATTGTTTTGTTTTCAATTCTTATCTTGTCCATTGTAAAGTTTTTGTTAGATCTCTTGTGTGCTTCTGCGCATGTGTGTGGCTTTTGTAACGCTTATTGTCTCTCGATTTTTGTTTGTCACTGTTTGGTTTTAAATGCTATTGATTTTAATTTGGTTATCTATATTTTTTGTATGTGTTTTTAATGTTTAGTTTTTTGCGTTTTTGGTCTTGGAATTTTTGCGCTTTGTGTTTTTGATCTTAATCTTTTTTTGTTTTTAATGTTAAGCTCTTTGGGTTTTTGCTCTTAGTCTTTTTGTGTTTTGTGTTTTTGCTCTTTGCCTTTTGTGTTTTTGCTCTTTATCTTTCTATGTTTCTGCCCTTTATCTTTTTGTGTTTTTGCTCCTTTATCTTTTTGTGTTTTTGCTCTTATCTTTTTGTGTTTTTGCTGTTTATTTTTTTGTGTTTTTGCTCTTTATCTTTTTTGTGTGTTTGCTCTTTATCTTTTTGTGTTTTTGCTCGTTATCTTTTTGCTCTTTATACTTTTTTTGAGTTCATTGTTGTAAACGATGATTTTTAAATTGTTCTGCTCCCCCTTGGAGTTCATCGTAAATCCTTTTTCAATGTAATTCATTTCTTTTGTTTTATGTTTCCCCTCCGACCTGTGGAAGGCCTTACACCCTCTGGATAGGCTGGGTCGGAGCGGGTTGTAAATAAATAAATAAATTTGTCTACAAACGGCGGTTGTTTTTTCATAAATAAAATCGAAAACCGGTTATTTTGAACGGTTATAACAATCCCTAATCCCGATACGTCCAAGTAATCATTGTTGGGAAAGAAACGTGAATCTATCGGCAGAATTCAATTATTAACAACGTGGGCCTAATGACCAACTTCATGAAAGAATGAAGACTGCTAAACAGTGCCGATTCAAAAGAAGATTGGGGGGGGGGGGATTGATTGATTTAAACAGGGATTGTTGTTCTGAGACGCAGTGTATAATCAAACAACTAACTTCGATGTTTCCATAGGGATAAGTAACAATCGAAAACATAATTGCACTACATTTTAGATTTGGTACTGATGGAAGTGCTTCTTAAATATTAGATAACGCCGTCGTGAGGGGTCGTCCGGAAATTGATGGGGTCGCCTAAATTTTCGCAGTGCTCTCCTCCTGCACAATTCTTCAATAATTATAAGCAAAACTCTTAAAGAAAACAATCTTAATTTAAAACAATTCATTAAAATTTGTTGATCAAGTGTTTAAATTCAGTTTCTTTTCATCAATCCTTAGTTAAGGCTTCTTTTTCATTCTTGTTTTTCCTGTTTAGGAGCGAAATAAAAATATTTTTGTCCTTAAAGAGGGGTAGCGAGAGAGAGTGAAAAAAAAATTAAAAACCCATCGTTAAACTGTAACTGACCTCCAATCAAAGTACATAACACATTCAGAATGTATCATGTTCTAATGAGAATCAGCATTGAGAATTTTAAAATGTTTTATGGCTTAAAAAGTTACATAGGTAGCTGAGGAAATTTCTTCTGTAGTCCACTAAGTGCTAATATTTCAATACTTTACATATTAACTTACTATATTCTACGTCTTTTTAGTAACGAACTTATTGTCAGATGAACAAACACAGCCAAGAAAACATGTTATTTATTTCGCCTGCGAACGACTAATCGATATCTAAAATTAATTTTATCAGTAAAAGTGAGCAAATGAAATTACAAAGTTATTACGAATCGTGCTATAAATAGTTTCGCTAATCACCGGAAGTGACGAATGCAAACACCAGTATCACACGGAAGCCCTCATTAACCATGTTCACGGTATCAGAGAATGATCTTTATATCTGCAGAAAATACAACTACATAAGATACTTGTGACGTTTATGAAGTGTTTCTTCCGTATCCGGATTGTTCTTTATGAAAAGAAAGACATATTTTATATTCAGGGTTTCAACTGTAATTTTAGCCATTTAGCTAATTTTTAAACAATTAGAAATAGACATATACTTCTAGTTGGAAATATGCTCAAAATGACACAAAGAATTATATTTTATGTTGCTTGAGACTTTTAATGTATGCTTGAAAAAATTAAGAAGTCTAAATATTTATACAGACTCCCTGTCCTATTAGTAATATTTAGTAAAATATTCTTGACACGCTAACATTTTAAACAAAAAAGGTCTACTCTTTTACGACTAAATGACCGAGTTATGAAGACTTAAATTTCGATATTTTAGGCCAATCAACGGCTGTCTCGAGTAAACGTTGTGCGTTGAAGGGAGAGTCTTCCTCGAGGCGACTATTGAAATGGTCTAAAATCGTCTAAAATAGTGGTCCTCAAAGCTTCATACCTAGGTCAGATTTAGTCGTAGAAGAATGGATTTTTTTGCTTAAAATATTAGTGTGTCGAGAATATCGCACTAAATATGAGCTTAAAAACAAACAACTAGAAAATTTAGAATAAATTTAAAATATAATCTTAACTTACACTTTAAGCAAGAACAACAAATTTTTTTTATTTATAAACAATAAAATTTATAGCATGAAATTTAGGAAATAAAATTAAATAAAATGAATACAATGTTTAAGTAGCGCGCAATTGCAGCAGCAGAACAAAAAAACAGATAACAGTGGAAATCAAGATCTTACAAAGAAAGCCAAAAAACAAAATAAACTCAGAGGTAATCGAATAAACCCAAAAGCAAACAAGGAATCCCATTCTAGTCCATTTTTTCAAGGGCAAAGAACTTTATTCGAAATGGATTCAAAATAATAGTTGGGAAATTTTTCTGTAAGAAGCTAGCATTACGCCAAACATAGCTTGTCTTAGCCTGAAATTTCCCAAACAAAGGACAAATGAGATCTATACACCAAAAAGCATATTTTCAAAAGAAAGGAGAAACAAAAACATCAAAACGCTAATAAGATAGATTAAAATTATCAGCCATCTGGCTATAATGAAATTAGCCTTCATAACTAAAAACTTACCCTATGCCCATAGTAATAATATGACTAATTGGATCGGGAGACTGTATAAAAATTAAGACCTCGTAACATTGTCAGGTATACATTTACTGACTCAAACAACATATGATAAAATTTTTTAATGTCATTTGGAGCACTTTTCCAATTGGAAGTGCATGCTTAACTCGAACGGTTTAGAAATTAGCTTCTGTGCCAAGATTAGAGAGGACATCCTCCGTAATATAATCTTTTTTGGTAGTACCTAAAAATGTTTAATATTAGGATGCAGTCATTCAATCAGGAACCAATTGAAATTTGATAAATTTCGGTTTCATTATAATAAAATGTATGCAAAACTAAAATAATTCCAATCTTTAATAATAATAAAGAAGAATGTGTGTGTTGGCGCTCTACAGGACATATCGCTAGACCTAGAGCAACGAAATTTGGCACAAAAATATTTTGGAGGATGGGAATGTGCACCTCGGAGCCCTATTTTCGAAATTTTAATTAAATTAGAATTTTAATTAATTAAAAATTAAGCTAAATTTTGACGCTTTTCCTTAATAACTTCCGAAAATATAATAGCACAACAAATATTTTTACACCATCTGAAAATTTAAAAAATATCTTTGAAATGATTTCAATTAAATTGTCGTACGATTTTTTCTCTAATTTTAATAAATTTAAAAAATCATTTTTCGGCATAATTTACAACAATACTTTTCATGTTGCAACGCATTTCAAACCTTTTTCATTGTTTAAACAAATATTTAATTGCGTGTCTCTCTTTCATTGTTGAAAGCTAAGAAAATATCTAACTGGATTTTACGTTCTTCTTTTATATATATATATTTGATCAATTTTTCAGTGAAATCTGTAAGAAAAAGTCCTCAATATAGTAAGTATATAATGAAATAATCCAGTAAACTGAATGATTATCGTTGCTATGTTTTAATTTTTTTATCAGCGTGTTTTAAGTCAATTAGCATGCTGCTGGACGTAAAATGTGCCACGCCAATTTATTGTTGAAATCAAATGCGTATTGTATGTTAATATAGACAAGAAACAGAACAAGTGCAAGGCTACGAAAAGAACGAGGGTTAAATATCTACAGCAATTTGAAGTTTAAAACTGCTTTGTTAAGGGAGCCATGAATATAAAATTATGCACAAGAGATTCAGGTGAAATTTTATTTCCGGCGATCAAGCTGGTCTCCGAAGGCGACTAGTATATCATAAAATAAGACTACTCATAACGCAATGCAACAATTGAATAAAATAGTACAGTAGACTCTCGATTAATCGGGATGGTCGGGAAATGCTTCGTCCCGGATAAGCGAATAGACCGGATAATCCAATTTATGCAAATTTTGATGAACATTTTTCGAAAAATGATAGAAAATGTAAAATTATTATACAATAAGACATTAATAGTTTAATTAATACAAAAGAAAAAGAATTAACAAAAAAATTTTAATATTATTTAGCTTTACAATTCGTACAATTAAAAAGAAAAACAGAGATGTAGTTTACCTCACTATTTTGTGAAGAATGAAATGATAGAAGTCTGTTTTTGTTTCTCATTTACTCTTCGACGAATTTTTATACTACGCAGATTTCTCAATATCAATTTTTCTGCAGGCATGCTTTCATCTTCTTTCTCCAAGTAATTAAGTAACGCCTCAGTGTGTACTAATGCGCCACCGTGACTTAATTTTTGATGAGTTACAAGATTTTCCTCATCACTTGCAGGACATTCTTCGAAATTGCTTGTTTCTTCTGAACCACCAGTTACACGGGACACAATATCATCGTCACTTAAAACTTCGAAACATTCCAAAGTCGAATCTTCGTTAATTCATTGTTCCACTGCTTCTTCGTCCATATTTTCAGAACAGTCTAACTAGAGTCTGGCTGGACTCAAGGTCGGCTGGACGAGTCCAATACAATAGGAAGGGTTGAGAAGAATGCAGTCTTCCCGCACATTCCAACGGCCGCAATCTGCGATTCCTTTTTTTCGGGGGGTGGGGTCATCCCGGATAATCCGATCCCGGTTAATCGAGAGTCTACTGTACTCGAATTTTTCCTGTTGTTTTCTGTGAAAACAGCTATGGCTCTTCACGATTGTAAAATCCCGTCCGCTTGGAATTTAGTTTAAATACACTAGACTTAACAAAATTGATTGAAAACGAAAGAAGTGTTTCTATTATAATTTTTTGTTATTTAAATATTAATGCATATTGTGAATATTGCACTTCTTCTTGAAGTTATAAATGATTAGATATCAATTTTAGTGTATTTCAGTTAGTAACATAACTACATACTACAAATCTTGCAGATTCCCAATGTTGCATTCGATGCATCTTTAAAATAATGTAATGTGTTAATAATCTAAGAAATGTAAAATATTTTTTTAAATCGATGTAGATTTATAGTCATACTGATAATATAAATGCAGTTAGGAAATTATAAAAATTTCTCGCATATATGAATTTGTAGTTTTAGGAATTTAATTGGTTTTCTGACAAGAACTGATATTCGCGTTTAATGATATTCCCACTTGTAAGCGGATGGCATTGCAGAGGTCTGCGCATTTTCGCAAGAACGCAATTATCTCTTACTGGAAAACTTGTGCCCGTCTAAGCGTCACCTCCGAGAGAAGAAAGCCTTCCAACCAGGGTTGCCCTTTTTAAGGCCAAATTATGGAAATTTGGCCTTTTTTCAAAGCCCTTGGCCTTAGGAATTTTCATTTGGCCTTTTTTGGCTTTATTTTCGTTAATAACTCTTAGAACAACTTTTAATTACTTATTCTATTGTTTTTTAATAAACTTTTGATATTACACATTTCAAATGATATATGATGAGCTGTCAAACGAAATAGCCCCTGAATAGAACAAGGATGTTTTTAATTTCTTTCATTTAAATTTTAGTTTAATAATAGAACATTGAACATATGCCTATCGAGTGGGATTCGTTTTCATGAAGGATAGCTGTTTATCTAATGGCAAATGACGTTTTCAATAAATTTGTCAAATTTGGCCTTATTTTTAAGAAGGTTTGGCATTGTTTTGCTATTTTGATCTGGCAACCCTGCTTCCAACGGCAACCATAGAATAGGTTGGCGTGAACTCTCGGACGTATCTCTCAGAGGTGACGGTCTAAGGCGGGCTTTTATCTTGCCAACAATACCTCAGATCTGATTGTCACAGGTTTATTGAGGAAAGTTGTAGAGGAAAATCTCATGCACAATGGCAGAGTATTTAAAAAATTAATTACTGAAATGATGAATCAATTGACACTAACTTTCGTTTTGCAAAATATATCAATATTCATTTCCAAAATTGAGTATGAAAAAGGAAGAACCTTCTTAACCGAAACGAAAGTAAAGATCTCCCAGAAGTGGAAAAATAAATTAATTCTAAAGGAGCTTCTCCTCAATGAATCAACGTAGAATAAAAAAATAATAAAATGCTAAATTTAGCTAAAAAAATCCCTGTCATAACTCAGAATCCAAACAGTATCCCATGGTGTGTATACCAATTTGTAGACAGGCAGAGTGCTTAAAAAATAAAAAAAAGCATGAGAAACAGAACTGTGATGAAACAAAATTAATTCTAGCATAACTTTTTTTAAATATTAATCTAGTTCGGCATAAAAAAAAAGAAAGAAAAGCTTTAAACTCCCATAAAAAATCCACTGAAAATGAAGAAATAAATTAATTCTGGTATTGCTATTAAATCATTACTATCCCCGTGTGGATGAATGAGCATAAATAAAAAAAAAGTAGGAAACCGCTAAAAAATAAGCTGTCTGAGTTTTTTGTCTCCTCTGGAAAGAATTTGTTGGCACGTTGCCCACATTCCTTTGCGTTAACGATTTCGTTGGCGAAATATATAAGAGATTATATTATGTCGTATTATATGAATCTGTTTTTGTGAATTTAATTTTAGACTTCCAAATTTAATATTTTAGCAATTTAAAAACTGCTACATGAGGAAAGTAGCAACAAATTAAACGACAGAAAAAAACGAAACAAAATAAATTTTGAATTTACAATAATAAAAGTAGGAAATTATTAGAAATGCAATAGTAATAAAATGCTCTAAAAATCATCGCCGCTAAATCATTGTATTGCACTGAAACCAAATTTCAATAAGTTCATTAAATTCATATATGTGCTATTCAAATCTTACATCTATACAAACAAGAAAAAGAATCATTAAACATAAGTAACTTACAATATACAGAAGAATGCACAGAACAATGATGGGATGTTTCGATCGTACAACTAAATCTTAAGAAAGAGAAAGAACCTGAATTACGGATTCGGGTCGCATAATCACAAGTTATTACGCAAGTATTATCTAATATTACATTGCATTACTAATGATAAGACAAAAGGTAGACGTGCTTTATCACACGGTATGCCGCGATAAAAGTTCCAATTATTCTCCAACGACCTTCATATTATTGAATGAATAAAAATTTCATAATCTATTTTAAACAAATATCAGTTCCATCACCTCTATCAATAGTCCCTTGTATTCATGGTTTTTATCCTTTGAAGTTGATTGCCGTCGAAAAATATTGAATCCTAGGTGTTTCATTATTCCCTCCTGACTTTGGGGAGGTTATAGTTAAAACCAGCGGGAGTGGTCTCCCCTAAACTTTCTCGTACACTTCCCAAAAAAGGTGCTGTTTCCTCTCCCCCCGCACCGATAAAAAAATTCAAACCTACTGTAACCCAGGATCCAATGGCTATCAAAAAATATTTACGTAAAGAATCAAATTCAAAGAGATGCGTACCGATTAAATGCGTACCGATTTCCACTCTTGCCGGCTCAAGGACAAAGTCACGTAATCCTTTTGCGTGTACAGATTGTTACCAGTACGGACCTACATTCATGACGATAAAACTGTGTACCAAATTTTATCCATCTAGCTATTCAAGTTTTTGAGTTATAGTGTTCACATGACCGCGAACATACAGACAGACTTCCCGTGGACGGATTTTGTCCAAATTTGATAGAAACCTACAAATTATGTTTAAAGACCACATACCAAATTTCATCCCCGTAGCTCTAATACTTTTCGAGTTATCGTGTTCACAGACAGACAGACAGACATGATTCCAAAATTGTGTTTTTTGGACTCAGGGAGGTCTAAAACGTGGAGATTCGTCAAAATCTCCAGTTCGAATTTTTTGACGATTACAATACTTTCTCTTTGAATACTTCGTATACGAGAAAGTAAAAAAGAAAAATGTGGCGAATACAGCAAAAATGGACATCAGTGTAGAGGATCACTTCACGATAGGTAAAAGCTTTACAGGTGTTCAATATTTGCAACTTTCACATTGCAGGTGACTTTACAGGTGACGCAGAACATTTCATGTCTGAATTGAAATCCTTCCCTATACCTTGTACTCTTCTTAATATGACAGGATCAGTGACAGCGATTGATTATGTGATACTTCAACTTGATATTTGTTTCAATATTGTACAGCGAGTAACATGAATTTAGATACAGTTTTCAACAGAGAAGCTAAAACCCATAAATCTATAGGTGGTTCAATGATTGCGTAACAGCGCCCAAATACAAATTAAGGCCTATTCACAGAAACAAATACAATTGCTTTAACTTGTAGAAATCAAATTTATCAGAAGAAATCGTGCAACAGCATGAAGATTATCAAACACTAGCTGTTATGCCCGGCCTTGCTCGGGATTAAAACACTTTATGTCTAATATTTTTAATGAAAATGCTATTTTTGAATAGAAAATTATAATACAAAAATTCCTTTATCGTCTGAAACGTTTTTACTTCAAATTTCGTTCATAAATAGTGAAGTATAAGAAGGTTTTTGACGAATGTTTTGGGTCAGTTAATGAAATAGTTAAATTTTCATTAATAAAAAGCGTCACAATAAACCAGATCAATAGTTGTACCGGATATAAATTACAAATCGTCTGCTTTTAAACTTTTCTTTAGTATTCTTCAAGAATTTTGTTTATATGTTCTTAGAGGCAACAGGTCTTCATACATATTCTTGTTCTTTAACAATAAAAAATACATTGCTACAAATTGTGGATTTTATACACAATAATTTTTTTAATTATTAAAATTAGAGCAACAATTTTGAACGGAAATGAAATTTGTGTCACTGAAAAGCTATTTTATAGTCAAAAAACGTCTAAGCATTAGGCTTAAAAACAGCGAATTTTTGTTATTTAATTAAAAATATTAAGAACTAATTAACTCTGAAAGTTGAAAATAGCACCGTTGACCTAGAAATATGCTCTAGAATGTCGTGTGTAAATTTCATGACGATACCGTTCACCGTTTGGGAGGAGTTCTTATGACCGACAGACAGACAGATACATGTATTTTCTGCTTTATATTGTAGATATTTATAAAAATAAGCAAAATTTTTAGAAATAAAGGTAAATTAGTTCAAAGTCTAACAGTTGCCTAGCAACGAAGCAGCTATAATTTTGCGTTATTTCAAAATCGTCTGCACGTAATTAAAAATTATTAAACTTAAAAAAATTAATGGAAAATGTCACAGAAATAAAATTTGTGGCATTGAAAAGGTAAAATTTTGAACTTTATGATGGTTAATGATGGCTCCAAAGTTACGGCGGAAAAACGGTTTCGGTTAATTTATAATTAATTGCCTGTTTAATTAACTTATGGACTTTGAAAAGTTCATAAGTGTCTTCCCCTTGTCTAGAATAATAAGTGTACAAAATTTGCTTGAAAACTGTTCATTGGTTTAGGAGGAGATGTGGAACATAGCCACATATCCACATACATAGCCACAATGACTTTTATTTATATCAAGATGTAACCAATCCAAGCTCTATGCAATATTAAATAAGAAAATGAAATATCTTAGTGCATTAATTTGTGCCATCATGACGTTATTTTGGATCGTAAAAGAGTGAATCTGAATAGACCGAAAGCACGATTCAACGTGACTTCGATATACTGGATACTGAAAGATACATCGCCGAAATTTTTGAAATAATGTGTGGCATTTCAAAGATGTATTTATTTTAATGCAATATCCGTTTCAGACGGTTCAATCTGTTTGATAGATATTATCCCCCGTTTCAGCATTAAACTCAAGTAGGATGTGACTCACTATTACGAGAAAATCGTCCGTTGAATAACTGAGTTAATGCAAAATAAAGTCTGCATTTCTTTGCGTAGCTGAAAACGTGACTTTTCATAAGTACGGAGAAAAAGAAATCAATACATTTAAGCAAACAACATGAGCAGTTACAATTATTGTTATAGCTCTTTGAAATAAAACGTCAGAAAGAAAATCAAATGGTTATAAAAACACAGCTTTTATGTCTTTCTGATAATAATTTTGGATTTTAATATCAATTGTTATAGATACGAAAAAATACATGCCGCATTCTGAAACGCCCATTTAAAGTTAAATAATTTCAATCAAGGATACAGAACACAGAATTTATAAATTTCTGTTTATTTAAATTTCACCAATCTACAAGTTCTTATGGGATTTTTTATAGATTAGTCTGAATTTCCTATTTTGTTGCCATTTGCATGAATATTACTCTCGTTAGAAAAAAAGTATATCATAGTAAGTAGGGTCGTTAAGTTATCATTCGTAATCGGTCTACTTGTAAGAGTACAATTTTTTTTTCTTATTTCGAAAGATATAAATGAATATAAATTTCTTCATTTTTAATCGAGCCCTAGTAAGTGGGTTTTGCAACCCTACCAGTTCTCATTCATAGGTTGAGGATTTTGAACACGAAAACATTGAAAATAGTTTTTAAATGAATTTATTAGCAACTGTTTATACAAAAAAATTGGTTTTTCAAACTTTGTTTAAAAGACTGTTTTTAATTTCTTCTTTGTGGATAAATGTTTTTCTTTCCAATATATTCCGGGATAGGTTCAGGCCTTAGAGGAAATTCATATTAAATTCAGACCTTAAAGTCTTTTTCCTCTATAGAAAACATATCCTGGTTTTGAATCTGCATGGATGAATGGCCTCTGATGACGTCATCCACCGGATTCCTACTCCTCATCGTTGTTTGTTATTATTTTTGAATTTTTAACCCTTTCACAATTAAAGCTTCCCTTAATTCCTATTTATATCTTTTTCAAACAAACTAGTCTACTATCTATTGGAATTTATATACAAGATTCTCAAGAGGAAAATGGAAACATTTCATTGCGAAGTGCAAATTATCTGTTATCATTATATTAGAAACTCAAGAAAACAACAAAGCCTTACAGGAGTACATTAACATACTATGAAGAAATCGCATACTTAAATGTGAACCTCAGTGTCAAGTATAGTCTGCTGATTCCCTGTCAGACAGCTGAAATTGAATTTCAAGAAGCCAATCTAACATGCCTATGATCTGATCAAGGTGTAATAATTTCCTAATTTCACAAAAATGTACTGAAATAAATCTATTATCTCGATACGTAAACGTCAGACAATTTTCTTTGAAGAGGCAATGTGGTCGCTTGCTTATAATTCCTTTTATTCGAAAAATCATCTACTTGTAAATTCTACTGAGTCTTCGTGGTAGGAACTTAAAAACAACACTAACTTTATCTGTTTAAAAATAAATAGATATTCAAATGATTTTTAGCTGTATGAAAGTAAAAATAAAATTCCTGCCTATTTAAAAAATAAATAAATGACATACAAGGTGAGTTCGAAAAGTTCGGTGAATGGTCTCATAAAATAAAGGAAACAATGTATACAAACAAAATATCTTTACTGGCATTCAAAGTAATCACCATTAGCTACAATACACTTTTGACATCGGTTGTACAGCTGCTGGAAACCGTCAGCAAACGCTTTTTTCGGTATCGCTCGAAGCACCGTTGTCACACGTCGCTGGATCTGCGCAATGTCGGAAAAGCGTAGAACTTTTTCTTACGCTTTTGCAAATGTTCGTGAATAATGTTGATCACACTGTCTCGGCTTATCTTCAATTCTTCTGCTATCATTTTCAAAGACAACCGTCCATCATCCTCAAGCATCCGTCGCACTCATTTGATGTTGTCTGGAGTTGTGCTTGTTGGTGGTCGACCCGAACGCGGCTCATCTTTGACATCTTTCTTTCCGTCTCTAAAGCGTTTAAACCACTCAAAAACACACTTTTTACTCACTGCGTCCACACTGTACACTTTCACTAACATTTCGCGTGTCTCCGTCTCCCTTTCGCCTAATTTGAAGCAAAACTTGAAGTTCATGCGTTGCTCCATTTCGCAGTGACGTGCCTTTTCACACTGACTCGTTAAATTGGTCGTAGCGCGCACTTCCGCTTAACTATCGTGATTTGAACGCTAGGGGGCACTAGTTGCCATGTCTCTCAATGCGTCTGCGTGAGGGCAGCATCCGAACTAGCACGGTTATTCTGCTATGGGACCATTCACCGAACTTTTATAACACACCTTGTATTTACGTAAAAGTTAAGTTTAGGGTAAGGAGCCGTTCCTCCAACTTTTTGTCACCAATGGCAAGATGGTTTGACGATGCGAGGACGTTTGTTCTTGTCTTGCGTACGCGAACCGGGCAAATTTTTTTAACTTAAAAAAACATCAGCGGCTTCGCTTTCTGCAGAGCCTGAAACTAGTAGCTTCGCTTCCTAACTGAATGTCAGGAATCTACATTCTTTTAAAAAAATCCTAAATGAGTTCTTACCTGAAAACACAAACACCGCAGTTGTTAAAAACACATGAACTAAACTATCAAAACTAAGAACCGTTAAATTCCAAACGAAATATTATGTAAATTTTATAAAATCGTCCAATAAAATTTAAATTAGCGCACAACTGACCAATCAAGACGAAGCTTCGAAGCTCAGAACTCCAATTTAATGATGCGCAACCAAAACTAACACATTGCTAAACCGTCTTCCTCCTCGCGTCAAAACATTGATGATGCAAAGCAAAGAGAAATGGCTCTGTAACTTAAACTTAACTTTAACCCATATTTATTATGCAGTGCACTTTCGATTATCCGGGTTAATCACCGGGAGGGGTCGCACGGAGAATAGAAAAACAAGGATAATCCGAAAGTGAGAGAAGACCAAGTTAAAGAATTGCGTGTCAAGAAGAAGCGTGTTCGTATGAGAATGAGCGGATGATTCATTTCTCGGAAAATTAGGGGTTGAACCGGTAGAGATTGCATGTGGAGGAAGAAAGAAAAAATCTATTCTTTAGCCTCCGCCGTCACGGCTCACTAGTTTCACGGAATGAATCTCTCGATCGAACATCAACATCGATTTTACATGCATGATTAAGCTTAAAAATGTTTCTCTTTAAATTCTTTTTCTGAGTTCGGAATGAGCACGGATAATCCGCAAACCGGATAATCCGAGGACGGATAATAGAGAGTATACTGTAATAGTAGCAGCCATATAATAATATTAATTTAGTTATATCAACAAGTTTAAAAATTTGCAATTTGATTAATTTTTGGCACATTAAGCTAACCAATTTAATATAAACAAACTAATTATAACAATCTTGCTAATTGAAGGAGCATATCTTGAATATTACCGATATTACTGATTAATACCACGTGAATTATTACAAAAGAAACGCGTGAAATTTGAAGAAGGAATGAGAAAAATTTTATTACTTAAATGAGTAAAATCAATACAATGAACCTCCGGATGTTTTGGGAATTATTACGTAATGTGTTGTTGGGAATTATTGTGTAACGTCTAATGCTGAGAATTATCGCGCTGTAATAAGTGTAAAACTGAAAAGTATAGGCATTACTACGAATTGAATACACGAACAAGAGGAAGTGCAGTGTACTATATTAGGTTTTCACTATCAGATCATTATTAACAGGATAATTAATTAAAAACTCATCGCTTTAAATTCTAATGGCTTGTCTGGAATGTGCTATTAATTGTAGCAAAGATCCAATGTCGGAATGTTGTCGGATTAAATTTAGAATCTCGACCGTACGCATTCGCTATTTCATCGATTTCACCGAAAAGTCGGGAGACAGGGAGAAGATGCACGTGCTCACGTACGCAGCGTGCCCCGAACGAAACTTTCTGTTTTGCCGATGTTCCCGGAAAAAAGATTGGCCGTCGAAAGATCAATTATTTTCGTCAACGTCCACCTTCGGCCCTTGAAATAGAAAAAGATATAAACAGAAACGGCCAGGAAACGGCAGCGCGAGACACACATCCTGTTGGAGGCACGTCCTGTGGGGTGGACGAGATCAGACGATCGGACGCGTGGACGTTTCGGGGTAATTTTTTCGTTCGTACTCGAAATTCCCGTCATCGCCAAAGGTATGGACGAACGCATTGTTCCCGGAAAACAGGGTTCATGTAGTTTCTCCCGGACAGGATTACCATATTAGCCTTTTTAAGGCCAAATTTTCGAAATTTGGCTTTTTTTCAAAGCGGTTGGTCTTAAGAATTTTCATTTGGCCTTAAATTCAGTTTTGGCCTTATTTTAATTCATGATTTTTAGAACTGCTTTTTACAACTATTTCTACTGGGGGTTTTTTAATACAATTTTTATATTCTAAAATAATATTTAGAACGGTTTCGATCTGGATATTAGGTGAATAATATCGAAACTAAAATCAGAACATTCTTAAAAATTTTATCACTTATTTGAAATGCTTATTACGAGTCTGAAATCAATTTTATTTACACTAATGGAATAAACTTTTCATACCGTTTATTATTTATTTTGAGTACGGAATCACTTATCATTTATTATGACAAAGCTGAAAAATAACCTTGCATACTTTCGTTCACTCATGAGATAATATACTACGCTCAGCTATTTCATTTAATCACTTTTCATTGTAAAGCTGTTTATGGAGTGGTTAAAATTTTTTTCACTTCAATATTGTTTCATTAATAGAGTATTGATCATACGCGTCATTCTAAAATAATTCGTTTTTATAAAATAAGGCATTTTCCAATCGTAAATTTAGCGAAAAATAAGAACTTCAATCAGTTTTTCAAATTTGGCCTTTTTGGCCTTATTTTTTTAAGAAGGTTTGGCCTTATTTTGTCATTTTGATCTGGCAACCCTGTTCCCTGACATTTTCCAAAATAATATGGATACTTAACCACTTAAATGCGTGCATGAAAGATATTTTGCGATGAATTCACATCAACAGGCTGGGCAACACATTATTTGGGAAAAACCTTCATAAAGTTTTATCAGTTTCATGCCAATTCCATGAAAAATAAAGCAGGTTTTCAACGTATAAATGCCGCCGAAATTCTCAAATCACTATTATTGTACTTACTACTAACACCCTTTTCTTCCCAGCCGGTGCAATTTTCATTTTTTGTTTTGTTTATTACAATCGAATATCCACTTCCTAATCAACTATAGGGGCGAAAAAAATAGTTTCATGACTTAGCACTGCGTCCATGCGAAAGAGGAGGTTTTGAAGGTATAGAAACTGTTAGAACCCTAAAATAGATTTTTGGACCACTAACCATTTTACCCAGCCTGTCTTATATTTAAAAGAAAAATCGGGAGTGTTTTCTCCCATCTTCTTCTTCTTAGACTTCTACATGAAGATTACACTGCAGGAATAATTTACTGACTTATGAATGAATTTATCCAGTTATTTCCCACTTTTTCCAGCACACCAAACGCGCCAAATGTCAAGAAAAACAGCCAATGATCCATTTACTGTGAATGTTACCACCAGTAGCATTAGAACTACCTGAGGGCAAAAACGTAGTGTGATTTAACAAATCAATTAATTGCAATATTTTCCTCAATATATTAGCAAATTCATGTTATAAATTTGACACCCCTTTGCGGGTGTTGTGTATGGATACACAATTTTCTCATTTTTAAAAAGTTTCAAAATATTTTGAGGTTAAAAAAGTTAAATTAAGAATAATACGCTTATATTTTACAGAACAACATATGTCGCTTATACGGCCACAGGATAGAATAACAAGATTTAAATTATAATCAAAACGATGAAAACAGTTCCTGTGCTCGCAAGCTATCGTGTCACCTAGATACACCTTGACAACGGCCAACGATGGTTTCCATATATTTTGGTGAGTTATAGCTGCTTTTATGTTCCGCCTGATAGTAAAAGAGCGGTCGATAAAGTAACGATAAACCACTGATTTGACTGGTCACAAGATTTTAATGCCTGAATGTCATTTAATCATTCGCAGGTGGTTTCCTGCACTGGTGTTTACTTTTGAAAATAATGTTCTGTATCTTTAAATACGCAAACAAACGGAATATCGAAATAAGCCACTTCGAACATTATAAAACCTTAATCCTACTGAATATGACTTTGAAATTTGCAATCTCATCAATTTTTGGCATATTAATCTAACCAATTTAATATAAACGAACTAAATAAATAAAAATTATTATTAGAAAATAACTAATGGAAGGAATCTGCCTTGGAAATAACTGATTTATTGGTGATTAATAAGATACCACATGAGTTTTTACAAGCGAATTGTGTGAAATCTAAAGGGGAAATTAATGAAGTTTTATTGTTCAAATGTGTAAAATGAATACAGAGATCTTTTGGAAAGCTTTGCGGAAGCCAAAATGTAAAACTAAAAGAAATGTAAAAGAAAAAATATAAAACTAAAAGAAATGTAAAAGACAAAATGTAAAACTAAAAGAAATGTAAAAGAAAAAATGTAAAACTAAAAGAAATGTAAAAGAAAAAAATGTAAAACTAAAAGAAATTTAAAATAAAAAATGTAAAACTAAAAGAAATATAAAAGCAAAATGTAAAACTAAAAGAAATGTAAAATAAAAAATGTAAAACTAAAAGAAATATAAAAGCAAAATGTAAAACTAGAAAGTGTAGTCATTGCTAGCTTAAATACACGAGCAAAAGTAAAAAAGAAATACATTGTACTAAATGCCACAGATATTCTGAATTAGTAGCTGTAAACATTTTTCTAAATATTGCTCACTGGACTGCGTTTCGATTACAACTATCGGAAGGTCTATGAACTTTCCTTACACAGAAAGACCACGACACCAGCTTATCTGTGAAGGCCAACAAACCAACTATTCAGTGTTTGGTATACTGGATAATAGCTTACGATTCAAAGCAAAGACCATACTTTGACAAGTTTTATACCTAAGTTACAAATGCCAAAAGAAAGGAGTCAATTCACGTGACCGATAGCCACATGACAAACGTAAGTGTGCATGCAATTTAACATCCAAAGGCATCTAAAGTCTTATGCCTTTTCCTCCAGCAAAATTTCAGATTTAAATTGCTGCAATGCACTCGCCATCACCCGACTGCATGTATTACCCGAGAATGAATTGATTACATTAATATGGACAAAAGGATAATGTCTACCAATAATAAATATAGCACCCAAAAGCAAAACAAATGAGCAGCAGTGACATTGTCAAAAGCAAAAATTCTAGCAACATGAGAAGCACGCGCACTTCCGATACAAATTTTCTAGATGAGAAAAATCGAATAACATCGTGCTCATTGTCAACAACAGTAACTTGTAAATAAAACAACAAATCTACATAAACAACTTACCAAAAAACAGTGAAGCCTTCTCAGAAAGCTAGAGCTGAGGCAATGGCCTCATGGAACATTCAAAGATCTTACAGCCTCAGCTTGAAATTTAGAGAGTTAAAAAGCGCCTGACATTTTCTTTAGACTACAGTCTTACCAGTTAACATTATCACTCGACTGGACAGTTGCAGGAGGAAGCGGATAATGCTTGTGCTAAGACAGAACACTGGCCATGAATATGCGTGGACAACGGGCGGTAAACGCATGGGAATTGAAATCAACTGCGCATCTGTAATAAGTGCTTTCGAGGTGACATGACCCTTCAATTTTATCTTTGAAAATAAAAAGAAGAAAAATCTTTGTAATCCGTAAATAGTTTTACTTACTCCTACCGTCGTAGTCGGGTCATTCATCGCTCTTCGCCCCCTGACCTCAGCCTGCATGCGTCCTATCTTCTGTTTACGCCCGATCGCAAGGAAGACGCAGTTTGCAATTTTCACACGAGATTTGTTGACAAATAATGCCCGGCGAGAAATGGCGTGGCGCCAGCCAGAGGTTTGAATGGGAGAATACGAGTGGTAACCGCTCCGATATCGACCCATCATCGCA
>BGPR01000122.1:850192-870105 GCA_013235015.1 Araneus ventricosus | reverse complement strand
GAAATAAAGCGCCCTTTCTTCGCTTCCCTCAACAAAGAAAAACTGTTTCCACGTTATTACTGAAATTGCGTACAACCATTAGGACGCCACACGCGTCTTTTCGTATCAGAACATAAAAAAAGGTGTTGCCAAACAACCGAAGAATGGGTACTTTCCTCGTTGCAGTCTGTGGTTGACACGGCTTATCACCAGACGGGATTTTTCTCTTCTCCTCAGGTAGGATAAACACGAGGAAGTTACTTTTGTGGTAATAGAAGAGGAAAACTCAGTATTTGCGCAGCTTTGTGTAGAAAATGAAAGGTTTATTTTCTAACGCTTATTGACATGTGATTAACTTCGTGACTACCTCTCTTTATTTTAGATGTATTCCTCTGATGATTTCGTTGTCATTTTCTATGCATACATGTTTTTCAGATGATGTAATCAGAGTTCGATGCTATTGGAAAATTGGATCTGCTTTAACAGTCCAGTTCACGTCAGAGGTGCATTATCTTAAACAAAATTAGAACTTCCAAAAATTAAATTATAAAAAGTAAGCAATAATAAAACCTTAATATAAAACACAAAAAAAGCAAATTAGAACGAAAAATACAATTGGAATGAAAGCAAAATGGAGGAACAATGGAAAAGAGCCAAAATGGCGATTCTTCTCAGAGACCGCACGCCATTTTAGCTCAAAGCAGGACAAAAATTTTCTGAATAAGGGAATGACCATTAGTCAAAATTATTCCCCTATGTGGCCTGAACTTTTGTCCAACCTCTAAAAATAGGAAAAAAGAAAAAACTTGCATTATCTTAAGTAACATTTTTCAGGAGGGCTTAAAAAGTTGCAGATCGCAATGCATTATTGTAAAGCGCAGTTTATTTTTTGACAGAAGTTATCTTTTGTTCTTGCTGACCTACAGCTACGGCACTTTGTCCATCCGAATACGCGAACAGGATAATACGATAAAAACATCCAAGTAATAAGTATAATCCGAGGCTTGTTAACTAGCTTTTATTATTGATACATCATTTTGTCCGAGTTAGATACGTTTAATAATAGATCACTTTAATCAGAGGATTGTTCACTATCTTTTAAAATTCATTTATTTATTCATTCCTGTAAACTTATATTTTGTTTCTATTAATTGGTTTCATTATGGCACAGTTTGGAGATTTTTAGCAAAGTAAATTTTGTTCCAGCAGAAACTAATTAATTTCAAGAAGAGAAAAGGCGTCAAGTGGGAGAAATTACAAAGACAGATAAAAAGTAATACAAACCTTTTTGCGATCTCAAATAGGGGTAGTGCAGAAAAAATTTGGGGATATCAAAATTTTTGCAATATTTCCTTAATTCAGTTATTCGAAGTTTGTATGCAAAAATTCTCAAGAAATCCATCATGACTTATAAATCTTGAATAAAATTTACTGAATCACTATTTTAAACTGAATGTCTTCCAATTTATCAATTAAAAACATTCTCACTTTCATATTTATTTTACAGTTTTAGGTGGTGACAAGTTTTTTTTGGATAAATACGGGGCTGCGATTGTGAATAAATTCTCTACTACACTGTAAAAAATATCCGTTTTTCCCCCGGACTTTTTCCGTATATTTGACGGTTTAAAACTGTTTTGTTGGCAAAACGGTTTTTCACCGTTTTCCGCTTCAGCCATAATCGGTTTAAAACCGTCAGTTCAAATTCTATTTTTCGTCATACGGAATTGCTTTCCGTACGATAACTTTCTCTTTTCTTAAATGTAATTTTATTGTATTCATTTCATGTTTTTAATAGGGTTCCATCTCCGTAACCTTAAAACACGTGTTCTGGCAATAGTTGATTTTTACACCACTAGGTGGCGCCACTAGAGCTATAGTGACTTTAAAACTCAAATAGATTATTTTTCTTTATTTTATAAAGTCTCCGGTGGTTTAGTGGTTAGAGCGACTGCCTTTTATTTCTATGAACGCGGTTTCGATCCCCGGCTCGGAGGAGTTAGAAGTTTTGTCACCATCTTGCATCGAAATCGTCCAAGTAAGTTCAATTAAACTAATTGAAATTAATAATTAAGCCTTGATTAATTAATATTCCTAATTGATAATAGACATCAGCACATTTCAACTCAACTCGAACAGAAGGAGAAAAACAACTCAACTCAGTCGATGACGTCACTTACTTCGATGACTTAATTTTTACGGAGAAAACTTGATTTCATACGGTAAAAAACCGTTGTGACTACGGATTTACTTCCTAACTTTTACGGGAAAAACTTGTTCCTGTATGGTAAAAAACCGTTGTGCCTACGGATTTACTTCGTAACTTTTACGGTTTTGCACAACCAACCCAGCTGCCAGTTTAAAACCGTAAATTTTACGGGATTTTTTTTACAGTGTACAGGGTTTGATACTTTTTTTCTTCGTTGGCCTGAATTTTGAAGCTTGCATATCAATTCTACACGTCAGTGATAAACTATCTTATTTAACAACTTTTAACATTTTACAGGGAACTTTAAAAAAGTTCCACCGCGCAATGTATTACAAATGCGCAGTTTATTTTTTGAGAGCGGTCCGAAGATGCCCTCGGGATAATGCAAATGCTATAAAAGCATCGAAATAATTAAAACTGGACTTAAGATGGTTGAACTCTCAGGTTCAGAATTTTCTACTGTACAGTAATAAAAGTATTTGACCTTGAGATTATGGCAAACACATTTCAAGGGAAATAACCGTGGCAGGTGGAACTAACCAGTTCAAACACAATCCAAGAGATATTATTATTCAAATAAGCATCTCTTTTCCTTTTGAAATTCAACTCACGATAACACGAAATTTAAAATTATTATTCATTTTCTTTCTGCTCCTGTGCTATCTACAAATTTCATTTTCAGGTTTTCGCTTCCGAAGTGTGCATTAAGAGAATACTGTAATTGTCAGAGAACTCGATTTTGAGATAATGATGAGTTACGATGCTTTGGAAAATATATACATATATATCTGTCTGTCCGAGTGCATACGAATATAGTAATTCAAAAATTCAATTTTTAATTCAATTTAATTTTTATTTAAATTTAATTTTTTTAGTTGGACCACCAATATTGTAGATCTATATCAAACTTTAGACCAAATCCGTCAACGGAAAGAAATACTTTACATAAATACATACAGTAGAATTTCGATTATGTCAACCGAAGTCTCTGGTAACCGAGTCGGTGCCAGGAAATCGAAATGTGTTTTTACACGTTTTTTAATAAAGTCAAAGTAATGTATTTCAGCATCATGAAGAATCGTGGAGTCTTCTTTATCAAAAATAATATGTTTATTGAACGTCTTCCACAGCACAAACATGTAAAATAAACACATACACTTACATCACCGACTGACATCGAATTCCATGTTCAATAATAATTATTCTTCTCCGTTGCTAGGCAACGTTAGCAAAAGACAAATATATCGTTGCCACTCTATTTTTATAACCTTTAGAAAAGAATTAATGCCAAACGATTTTTTTTAATTAATTTCTTTTACAGCCAAACGATATTTTTAAATTAATTTCTTTTCTTTAAATATTTTAATAATTCTACAAATATATATATATATATATATATATAATCTACTCGTTGTTGTAGTCGTTAAATAAAAAATACAAGCCGAGTTATATACTAATTTTCATTTTATTATGGGAGAGTGACTTAATGTACGTACATCATGCTTTAAGTTTCATGTCAAAAAGAGAACAGAAGATCCCTGCTTTTTCTCAGATAGGGATTTAACAGATAGACATGTGATCAAAGTGAAGGGAATAATAGCTATTTTTAGTATATTACGTAAGTGTTTTAGGGAAAATGTATGGCGGCAATATGTCGCTGATTTCGCGATTTGTGTGCGCGTGGAAACGATTAAAATATTCGTTTAGTAATA
The DNA here is from genome assembly GCA_013235015.1 of Araneus ventricosus. Classification (NCBI taxonomy): domain Eukaryota; kingdom Metazoa; phylum Arthropoda; class Arachnida; order Araneae; family Araneidae; genus Araneus; species Araneus ventricosus. The sequence goes on along the minus strand of BGPR01000122.1, from coordinate 866,205 downwards.
AATATGTTAAAACGCGAGATTTAATATACCTGCAGAGCGGGAAATAAAATGAAACTGGAGTTCGAGAAAAGTGATTTTGGAATACATTAAGACTTTAAAATATATAATATTAGAATTAAGTGAGATTACTACATATATATATATATATATATATATATATATATATTATTCATTACGAGTATCACAGGAGAGAGGATAAAACACAGTTTTAGACTAAAGTACTTCCACAGTGATGTGAGCAAATTCCATGTGTTTTGATGAAAAAATGACACCGTAAAATATGGCGTTGCTTAGTGGCGGAAAATATTCTTTTGAGAACACCATTAAATAATCATTGTGAAAATGCAAAGGAAACAGCGAAAATCACTAACATTCGCGAATCGTCTTATCAAAACTGTTTCAAAAAATGCACGCAAGAAGCTTGATAACTAATAAAAGACTTTGTTAAAATACGAATGCGTATTAGAACTTGCGGACTTATATTTATAATTTCAAATAAACAATTTTGGAAAATCTTGTCGAAAGAAAAGAACTCATGATTTGAAATTTAGTTTCTATTGACCGAGTTTTCGATTATCCGAGATCATTACGGTTCAACTGTAATTGATTTTCTGCACTGCAACACGCAGCACAAAAAAGGACAATATTTACTAAGATATTTCTAACACACGTGTTGCCAAGGGAAGGCCATATTTACTAAGACATTTAACAAGGTGTTGCAATTCACGTATGATCAAAGTATTATTTACATTTCAGACCGTAATATTTATTAACACGCGTGTTACCACTCCATGCCAGTGAGAATATTAATCCTTTATTTGTGTTATTTCACTGTGTCTATAACTAAACCAGCGGAAAAGACCTCCCCTAAACTTTCTCGTATATTTTCTAAGTGGAGATTCGTCAAAATCTCGAGTTCGAATTTTTTGACGATTACAATACTTTCTCTTTGCACACTTCGTATACGAGAAAGTAAAAAAATCAAAGAAACCTGAAATCAAATATCTGTTGCCACGTTTTAAAACCAGCGGGAGTGGTCTACCCTAAACTTTCTCATATACATACTTTCTAAGTGGAGATTCGTCAAAATCTCGAGTTCGAATTTTTTTGACGATTATACAAAATTTTCTCTCTGTATACTTCGTATACGAGAAAGTAAAACAAACAAACAAACCCGAAATCAAATATCTGTTGCCACATTTCAAAAAAATATTACTTTGAAGCATGCTATAAAATAGGCAATGCAATGAATACTAAAGCGAAAATTCTGCTTTGGAATTGAATTCCCAAGAAAACAGTTTATACTACCACAACCGTAACAATTGCAAAAGCGCGTGAATAAAAGATTTGCTGAAATAATGAATCGGTTTGAATTTCATTTACAACAATAAAAAAATTGTTACAATTTATGTTTGAAAACATTATTTATTGTTGTAAATAAAATTTACAACAATAACGGATTGCTACCAGTACTTTGCGCATAAGAATCGGATTAAAAGAAATTGAATATGCAATTTGAACGCACCTTTTCGATGGATTTGGCCCAAAATTTGATACGGAACCTACATTCATGACGATAAAACTGTGTACCAAATTTTATCCATCTAACTATTCAAGTTTTTAAGTTATAGCGTTCACATGACCGCGGACATAGAGATATACAGACTTCCCGTTGACGGATGTTGTCCAAAATTTGATAGAAACCTACAAATTATGTTTAAAGACCACATACCAAATTTCATCCCCGTAGCTCTAATGTCATGTGTCATCTCATTGTTCACAACTTTCAATATTTCAGGTCTAAATAAGTATATAAAGCAAGAAGAAATACCTTTGTTTATAGACACAGAAAGGCTATTACACAGGAAACTATAAAAAAATCATTGACTGAAACAACTATCTTTACTTTTTTACTACTTTCATTGTGAATAAAGGAAATTTTTTTTCTTTTCAAAAGTTTGTAAAAAAAAACTATTCTTATAAAATAACTTGTTTCAAAAACTTTCTATTTCGAGGAGGGAGAGGGGATAGAAATAGTCTTTGGCCACAGAGTTCTTTTAAGTTAAAGGGATTTCAAATGAAACAAAAACATAAGAATAGGAAACACGAAAACTATTAAGAGAATGAGTTAGACAATTATAGGGTGCCGTCGAAACCTTACAAAATAAAAATAGTGGTGATTTGCCCCAAATACCATTTGCTACTAAACCCACCATGAATGAAAAAGCACAATTCATTCATGTGAAATTCCGTTCAATTAAACAGAATGCCCACGGAAGGGTTACCTTTAAGGGGTAAATAGATCGGATTTAAGTCTAGGGGATTTAAGGGGTTTTATCACATTAAATTTAGAACAAAATGTTATATAAAATATACGAGAAGACTGCAAGTTGAATACAAAACATTTATTTAAATACTATAGAGAGAATTTACAGGGGGGGGGGGAGATATATACACAGAAAGTTAACAGGAAGTTTTCTGTTTTACATGAAGTCATGTTTATTTGATGAGTGAGCTAGATTAACGAGGGATAGAGGTTCTTGGTTAAGAAAATTATTGTATTAGAGATTTAAAGATTTAGAAAGCCATAAGGAAAGTAAGATGGGACATAGTTACCATAGTAGGAAGATCGGCGGCTTAACTGCGCCAAAACTGATCTGATTTACAACAGAGGGATTGAGAGAGATATTCGCTTGTCGTCTGCCTGCGGTGTGCTGCGCTGCTCTTAGCGCGCATGCTGGATTTGTTGGGAAAAAAGATGGCGCTGCACTGACGCGTCCTGAGCAGATCTCTAGCTCCATCTATAGCCAAAAAATCATTAATCTAGCTCATTACAAACTAATTTGCGCAATAATTAAAACATTCTTTACGGGTAATATCCTACATTCATAGTGCCAGAAACACAACATAAAGCGCACGTCAACCGCTGAAATTACATTGACGATTATTGCTCTGAAAGGAAGTGGAGAGCTTACAGACAGATCTATCTACCCTTTCTAAGGCAGTGATAAATATACTTACAACCAAATTCATCAATTTTTAAATGCATTTTTTAAACTGGCGTAAGTTCTCGCCTAATTTTTCGATTAATCAAAAACATGGCTGTTCCAATTTCGTATCTCAAACCATAACGAAGTGTCTTAACTTGGTAAATAAATATCAAATAGCAAAATTAATTAACAGAAATATGTCATCCAACAAACTAAAGGAATTTATTTTCTGAAATTAATTTCAATCAGAAAGTTATTTTATTATACTACTACTGGGGGAAAATTGCCCTTTATATATAAAGGGTTAAATGACTAACAGTGGAATCACTGTTAGTCCAGTCAACGAAGGGTTTGAAAAAAACATTATATCATATAGTTTTGAAAATTAGAACACAAGTTCTTGAGGGACTTCTGATGAACATATTAAAAGTCCCCGGTCCTGGGGGGTGAGCTCGCGACGCCATCTTGGATTTCATTCCCCTTTTTAGTTTTGCATAAATATCTCGAAAACTATTCAGTTTTCATATTACAATTGAATTAACAAATTAAAGAGCGTAAAATTCTCTATAAATATACACTTTAATTTTTCTTCCAGCTTTAATAGCTTCCTAGATAATGGGTCTCAAAGGTTGCCGCCATCTTGGATTTTCTCCTCCTTTTTTAGTTTTTCTTGAATATCTCGAAAACTAATCAATATTCAAATGGCATGTGATTTAACAAATTGAAGAGCGTACCATTCCCTACAAATGGATGCTTTGATTTTTCTTCAAGCTTTAATAGTTTTTGAGATAATTGGTCTCAAAGTGGATGAATTTGTAAAAAGTCTTAGCTGATACTCAGTCAACGAAGAGTTTGAAAATAACATCAAATCGTAGAGTTTTGAAAACAGGTACTTGTTCGTGAGGGGCTTCTGACGCTCCCGAGCCCCGATTCTGGATTTATCCTTCTCAGCAGTATTTAACCCATTGAGCTATGATTTTATTTAACTTCCTAATTAGATGACACCACACATTTGGGATATTTTTTATTATTCCAATCTATTTAAGATGATAAATGGATACTTGAGGTATTTAAGCGTGTGCAGGTGATTTTTGCATTTAAATTGTTACACTGACTTTATTACCAATTTAAATATCAAAAATTCTGTAATTCGATGCACGAGTCAGACACGTTATTGTAAGCGAAGAGGTTAAAGTGCAGACGCATCGCCATCTTTGTCTTTCGCTGCGCTTAAAGCACGTCATGTCGGTTCATGGTCATGGTTCCACTCAATAATGGCAACATCATCATAAAGATGAAGTTTTCTGTTTAATTACAACGAAATGGAATAAAGAAAATAGATCCGGTGAAAATTCGTCTCTCTCTCTCTCGCTCGCTCGCTTTCATTTAATAAAATCCTTACTATCTACAAAGAATTGGGGAATATGTTTGCACTTGTGTCTTAACTTCCACCCTCACCAGACTTGAAACTCCAGTACTTCAACTGGAGTAGTTCGCCAACGAATCATCTGTGCACTCTCAGCCTAGTTAGGGATCAATGAAGATGAGCAACATTCTCTTTTTCAGATTACGTGGATTGCAACCGTGAGTTTTAAAAATATTGTTAGTGTTGTTGTGTGCTATTACTCTTGACGTAGACTTACGTCTCTCCACAGTGGTCTAATGGTGTGTCGAGAAAGGAAAAAATTATGACATTTTTCGCGGTAAAGTTAAACGCTTATAGCTCCGCGACCAAATAACATGTAGAGTTGGTTTTAGTTTCATTTAACAAAGAAAGGGGTACGTTGAAGATTGCAAAAAGAATTTTAGACTTTGTTATTACGGTTTAGTCACAGTCGAGCTGCAACGTTGGCGAAAAATTTTGATGACGTCACAGCGACCGATGCGCGCGCACGCAGACTAAGGCAACTCATTCATCGATCGCGCGAAATATTACTGAAGAATTGTTGAATAACGTCGAATGTCGTGCTAAAGTTAAACGCTTATAGCTACAAAACTAAATAACATGGAGAGTTGGGTTTAGTTTCATTTAACAGAGAAAGGCGGACATTGAAGATTGCAAAAATAATTTTAGAATTTGGAATTACGGTTTAGTCACAGTCGAGCTGCAAACTTGGTGAAAATCAAGAAGAATTTTGATGACGTCACAGCGACCGATGCGCGCGCAAGCAGACTAAGGCAATTCATTCATCGATATCGCGAAATATTACTCAAGAATTGCTGAATTACGTCGAATGTCGTGCTAAAGTTAAACGCTTATAGCTCCGCAACCAAATAACATAGAGAGTTGGTTTTAGTTTCATTTAACAGAGAAAGGTGGACATTGAAGACTGCAAAACTAATTTTAGAATTTGTAATTACGATTTAATCACAGTCGAGCTGCAAAGTTGGAGAAAATCACGAAGAATTTTAAATAGATAGAGTCACATAGTCACACTAGACTATAGAATTAATAGTCACATACAGCTACTTTAGTCACAGAAAGTCATAGTTGAATAAGGTAAGTAAGTCTACGCCCCTCAATCCCAGCGGCCGTTTCGCAGATACAGCCTCCCGTCGATTTTTTCTTTTGGATTCAAGAATTTACAGATAGCCAATAAATGACATACTTTGCCGAAAAAATGGAGACTTTAAGAACTTGCTTCACAACTAAGAAAAAAAATGCAGAAATGAATTCCTTCCCTACAAAATTGCTGTATACAGATGATAAAAGAGCCGCTCAGAAAAAGACGTCTGTCAGACAAAGTTGCATTGAAACTCGGGAAGGTCGAAGATGCACGCGAGCCGTAAGAGCAACAAAAACGATGACAGAGCATAATTTTGTTACGATTATCGGATCTTAATCAGATCTTATGAAGGCACTTGCTCTGAAATAACCTTCAGATGACGGCATAGGCAAAATAAATGTTTCGAAATTGTTTGATTACAAAATATTCAAGGATTGATGTACCAGATTTTTGGTTTTGCTCCAGTTAAAAGACCACCCAAATTCTTATTTCACTTTCTTATCAAGATGGGGTTTCTTCACTCAATAATTTACAAGGGCTTTTCGCATGTCTCTCCTCAATAAAACAATACAGGTACTATTAAGACGCACTAAGGTTTTCAAGCTCGGTAACTCGAGCCAGGACTCGTATAATTCAGCAGTCTGTTTTATGCACTGTAATTGATCGACAATTAATGAATTAATAATTAATTTGTTGTCTGTTTTAGGGTATAATAACAATTTATTGCTGATGACCATCTTCAACACAAGAAATAAATAAAGAGGTATGGTACGTAAAAATATATGTCAATAAACAATGTACAACCAAGATCGTTACTTCTCTACACACATATAACCACAATTACCATCATGGCATTATAAAGGATCCCAAATGCATTTTTTAAAGAAATAAACCATCGTCTGATGTACTGTACAATCCATATAATTTGAATTATATTATTGTAATTTGTTTCAAAACACTAACACTATCAGGCTAAAACAAACACAAAAAAACCATCATGATATCGATGAATCACACTCGCGTTTTAAACAAATTGATATATCGATATGCTTGTAGTTTTGTTGAACAATAATTGTTCAAACGTGATTCATTCATCATGGCAATGAATTTTACAGTTTTCCCGCGCCTTTTAAAAGCCCTGATTTAAATCCGATGAAGAATATTTGGAATACGTAAGATGGAAGACTTCAATATCAGCCTCGTCATCCGACTACAATTAAAAACTAAATCGCACGTCCCCAGATAGCTGTAATGAAGCTTCAAACCAGGACATTTAATTAATCAATCAATTAACACCAGCATCTTCTTTCAACAAATATACAAGAAATTATGGCTTGATGGGCGCTTGTATGGCTTTTATTTCGCCTAAAAATACAGTGCAGAATATTCGTATAGTTCATTCGTCCCGTTTTTTGGTAGTCTGTCCCATTGTCCCCAAGAGCAGCTTCGCGACGTCCAAATTTCCAGTTTTCAGAAAGAGAGCAACCCACGACAACAATTTCAAACAAGAAGAGGCCAAAAATTAAAAAAAATCGTATGGTAATGTCTAGAAACCGATGATGATGGAGAGTGCGCTATACTTGTCACACGTATTATGTTAGTTGCTCAGAAGCCTGCTATCTCGCACTTAGTTCTAACTTTATTACACCGCATGAAGTGACAGAATGAAACACTGGGAATATTTTAAGCGAAAGTCGTTGGGTGGAACTGTTCAAACACTTTCACGCCAATAATTTAAATCATACGAAATTTCGTATAATTATTAAATATATTCTATGTCTGCCCGGCACTAATGCACCCGCGGAAAGGGTCTGTTTTTCTTATGAATAAGATGTGGACGAGCTAGAAAACACAGTTGCAAGTCGTAATTTATAAAGCAACGTTAATTACCAAAGTTAATTTTAAGAAATCCTGCAAAGAGAATTTCATTCTTTTTTTCAAATCTACACCAAATATACTGAAGCAAAAATGTGTTCTTCAGAAAAATGCAAGATCATATGACTTATTTATTTTCACGTGTTCATTCCTAACCTTTTCATTAATAAATAAAAACTGAAGACATATTTGTTTTCTTGTATTTACATAATATTAAATAAAAATTAATAAATGCCCCGTTTTGAGAGAAAAAATAAATGGTCTCTTTATTCATATCAAATCGCACGCTTACTGGATAAATAGAACATAGCTGCAGGTCCATATAGGTTCTATGAACATATTTGTGAGTGTACAAAATAAAAAAAGTTGAGAAAAAATGTACTGAAATTCACTGTGCTGATACTTTCTATTCTGTTTTCTTGATTTTAACCAGAGTATAATTTGAATATGAATTACTTCATGGAGAAAAAAATGTTGAAAGTTGGGATTTTCAGCTACCTTGTTCATATGCACTTGGACAGATCCACAAACACTACGAACTGGATTTAGTTTAAAATTAGACACAAGTTTGCAGTTCTGGTGTAAAGACCATGCACGAAAATGAACCCATCTAGCTAGTAACATTTTTGAGCTATCTCCTCAACCTCCGCAGGAACAGACATAGCGACAGACCATGGATGGATTTCGTCCAAAATTTGATACAAATCCACTATTTAAGTAATAAACCTAATTCAAATGATCGAAGTTGTTCCGTTTTTGAATCATTTTGTTCACAGACAGACAGAAATTATTCCAAAAATATATTTTTTCCTGATTCAGGGAGGTCTAAAATAGGATATTCATCAAAATACTGAGAATGAATTTTTTGACGATCATTATACAGGATTAGCCTAAATGATTCATCGGGTTTCAAAACAGTGTGTATTGAGAGGTATACGACCTACAAAGATACATGACAAGATACATACACTCCCCAAGTTTAAAAGCCCTCCTCGTGGCTCGCTAGATGGCAGGCCTGTAGCGGCACTGTACAAGATGGAGGCAATTCAGGAGAAGAGTTTTTGTGTGTTGGAATATGCGAAGTGTTCTTCGGTTACGAGCGTTCGGCGTGCATTCCTTCGGAAATACGGAAAAGCTGCACCTCGTCATTTGTAATATGTACCAGAAACTTGGTGGGAGTATGTATCTTTTCATTTATCACCCGTCTTTGTATGTCGTATATTTGTAAATAAACAGTCCTTTGAAACCCGATGAATCATTTAGGCTAACCCTGTATTTCTTTGCTGTATACTTTGTATACGACTAAATACCTACGAAACCCCCTGCACTATGCCACAATATGCCCGTTTACAAACTCATACCACCTAACAAAACCTTCAGATGACCTAGAACTACTACGGTGGAAAAGGGTTCTGAACAACAATTCTTCTAAGGCAAAAATCAGGAAACTCATACACTTCATTGTGGAAAACGAAGAAATCTTTTTTTCCAGAGGATGGTGACAACAACTAGCCACAGGTTCAATCAACCCTAAGTCTTCGTCTTCTCTCTTCTCCCACACATAAGGTCTTCTCCCTCCCTCTCAAAGTCAACAACGCAAAGAGAAAATCAACCATCTTTTCTGAAGACAATACGGACATTTCTTTGAACCTGCCACAGATAGTTTTGTTCCTCTGGTGTTAAGCCAATAATATAGGGAGTCGAGATTGACAGTCCCAATCTCGTACGGGGCCTTGAAACCCTTCATCGCTAATGTAAATTTCTATAAGTATTTTAACTTACAATTCTACTAGGAGACATGACTTTTGTAACCTTGACCTAACACAACGGTCCAATTTTGTAGAGGGACCGCAACTTGTAAAGCATCAATGTACAGGCATGCTTACTTTCTTTTAACGCACAGTTTTATTCTTTTGTTCTAATCTAAATATTTTCTATTCTGTATTATTATATATAATTTTTTTTGCTCTCGCTTTTTTAGTAAAGTTTCACGCATACCCAACCAACCGACAGGGAGCCGTCCTATCGCCGAATTCGTGGGTATGCTGTGGTGTCAATGTTAATGTATACTAGAAAGCAGTGGCGAGTCCAGGATTTGGGTCTGGGGTGGCTGAGATCATAAAGATTTTGTATCGTCGCGACGAATGTTCAACCTCATGGCTTATGTAAACCAAAAACTAACTTTACATACTTTACTCACCTGACAATAAGAATATAAAGAACAATACAATAATTTTGATAATTTAATAAAAATTACAATGAAATAACTAGCCAAAAAATGTCTTAAACCGCGTCAATGCTACAAGTGAAATGACTAGAAAAGTAGAAAAATTTTCGAGCCTGTCAAGTCAGAAAGCAATGCTGACACGTTTTTATTATTTTTTAAAGGAAAATTAAGAACAAACAGTTGTAATGATTTTAAATAAAATCAAGAATTCTGGCTTAGCTCTGGGGGGGCTGCAGCTCCACAGTCTCCTTGGATTCGCCACTGTTAAAAAGTACTATTCAGCAACGGATTCCGAGAATACCAATTTTGGACGATTTTACACGGGAAAGGGGTGTCATGCAATGAGTCATATGAGCGCATTTCCGGAGTTATTTGTTAGATCACGCTCGATCATTCTTCACTTTCCCCCTATTTTAATGAAAATAACACCGCCCGGCGCATGCGCAAAAGGCACGGAGGGTTTCCGAATCCGTTGATAAACAATATGCATAAACGGAAGAAACGGAAAAAGTCTATGAATATACATGAACACATTAAGATACATGAAAACATAAAGGGATACTAAAGCCCTCACGCGTACGCAATCCAAACGAGAATAATCCCTTAACTGTAGACTGTCTCGTCACGTGCTCTTCCTCGTACAAGAAATCATTCAGGAAATAATAAAGGCCCACTTGTTACAATGAGTCCGCTATCTGGATCAACGGCCAGCCAAAGAAAGGAAGTTTACGATCGATACTAAAAATAAGAAGCAGACCGTGGGATACGAAACTGTCATTCAGTTTTCAACAAGAGATTAGCATTTTGCAGTTCAATCGGCTTTTTGCGAACACCACTTCAGCATATCACGTTTAATGATGACAAGGCTAAAATTCGCTGGTTCTGATAATTCTATAAGAAAGAAATGTATTATTTTGTAGATTTAAAGAAATATCAAGTTAATTGAATCGGTGATTGAAAAAACCACACGAGTCATTTTTTTTAAAAATGCGTTCGTGTTGTTTCCATGTTCTAATTTTATTCCATGTATTTGCATAATGAGTGAAAAAATGACAAAAGTTAAGTAAAGTCACGTTATAGATATATAAAATCTGCCATTGACTCATGTGGTTTCTGCAATCAAAGATTCAATTAAGATTTACATTCTGAATTGGTATTTACATAATCAGTGAACAAATGACAAGAGTCAAGTAAAGTCACATTACAGGTATATATAAAATCTGCCATTCGTTCATGTGGTTTCTGCAGTCAAAGATTCAATTCAGATTTACATTCTGAATTGGTATTTACATAATGAGTGAACAAATGACAAGGGTCAAGTCACATTATAGGTATATATAAAATCTGCCATTCGTTCATGTGGTTTCTGCAATCAAAGATTCAATTCAGATTTACATTCTGAATTGGTATTTACATAATGAGTGAACAAATGACAAGAGTCAAGTAAAGTAAGTTTATAGGTATATAAAATCTACCATTGGTTCATGTGGTTTCTGCAATCAAAGATTCAATTGAGATTCAATTTACATTCTGAATTGGTATTTACATAATGAGTGAAAAAATGACAAAAGTTAAGTAAAGTAACGTTATAGGTATATAAAATCTTCCAGGTAAAAACAATTTAATCATTGATATCAAAATTTAATTAGTTTTTTAAAACGTCCCAGCATTTTGATAATTATTGATTCATGTGGTTTTCTACAATCAACGATTCAATTAATCTTCGTAGATTTACACTAAAATTTTCAAAACGCTTTAATGATTTCTACCATCAGCGGCGAAATACTTTCTATGCACTCTGAACGCATGTGAATGCAAAATTAAGAGATGGCCAAATAAATGTTAAATATAATTTTTTCAAAAAAAATATATTTATTCAAGACTACTGAATTCATTTATAAATATTGGTCAGATAAATAAAACCATCTTGAATCCTTTTCTTTCAGTTTTAGAAAATTAGTAATTTATTACATTTTGAAATCAATAACTTCTTATGCATAATAACCAAATTTAAAAATAATGAAATTTATATAAATGATTCTTGTGAACATCTGAATCAAGATACTTTGTTTCTGTTGTTTTATTTAGCACCAACCATCTTTGGTGACCAGCTTGTTGGCTGGAAATATTGGGTGCGTTTAATTTCAATTAAATCTCTTATACAGAACTTGATATTCAATGTTCTTTTAACAATGCTTTTTTAAACCTTTAATTGAGATAAAAAATTTTAGCAGTATTATTTTAGTAGTTTTATACCTGTTCTGTTTATTGTATACGTGAAAGTTCCTAATGTTTGCACTTCAAAAATTGTTTTGTGAAGTGCTGTTGTTTCACTTGCCTAATCCTCATGAAATATGCGCAGTTGATTCCATTATTAAGTTGGTGCGGAGAAATTAAATTATTATGTGCGTACATCCAACAACATGTTATCTGGATTGAACCATGCCGATAAAAAATTAAAGAACAGCAAATGTAATCATTCAGTATACTGGATATTATTTCCTAATGTACCTAACACTTAAATGGGCTTTTCTTTATGGATTCCATAAAATTTTTAATGAAATGAAACAAGAAAGCAAAAATTTATAGCGACATAGCAAAAGAATATCACCATAAGATATTTTTCATTCCTTAGCTTTCAACAACGGAAGAAAATCACGGGATTAAATAATTGTAGAAAAAATTAAAAACGGTTTAAATTTCTTTACAACAATAAAAAGTATTGTTGTAAATTATGCACAAAAATAATTTTAAAAACTTATCAAGATTAGGTAAAAAATGTACAACTAAATAAATATTACTGAAAATGCAAGTTTTTGAATTTTAAGATAATGATAGTTACAAAAAAACTTACTTAAACTTAAAAACTTACGAGAAACAAAAGAGTCACACGAGTAAAGTAGTCCTACACCTAGTTTACCTAAAAGACAGCCTCCCGCCATTTTTTTTAAATATGGCTTTGCAAATTTTAAGTGGATTTCAATTTATTTGTTTATTTATTTTGCGTGGGAAATCACGATGTTAATCTGCAATTTCTCCGAAAAATGATTTCGTAAATCTGCTTTATTTTGTTCAAAATGCCCACTTGTTGCAAATGTCTGTTTTCATCAGTTCAGTCTCAATTATTTGCATAATTTGCTTTCCCTCCTGGCTTCACCGTTTCATTTATTTCCGCAGATTTCTGCCATTTCCGCAATTCATTAAGGTCAGAAATGTCCGCAGTGGAAGTTCAATGCTGACCTCCAAATAGGAAGAGGGACGATTCTTTGTTAGAGTATGGGAATCAGTGAAGGTTCTCTGTAAAAATGAGAATATCGGTCAATGTCACAGCCCGCATTTCCCATGATTGCTTAAGAGATAGTTAAAATATTCACTTAAATTTAGTTTCGATGGATTTCAGTTTATGTATTTGTGTAAACGTATGTCAACCAGTGGCGGACTGGCCAGGTTGCAAGCTTGTCCGATGGCAAGTGGGCCCCCTTACACTTAAATCAATATGGGGCCTCCAGGTGTGTGTGTGTGTGAAAGTGAGAAAAAGGGAAGAACTTTTTTTTAGCAAATTTTCTGTGCTTTTTCGAAGCAGAATAGCAAGTAGTTCATGTAGTGTCTATCCTGACAATGGACTCGTCTCCGGGACCAGGGGCAAGGTGTCCCGTAATCAAGAAGAAGAAGTTCATGTAGTGTATTTTCAAAGAACTTTTTCTTTAAGGAGTTTGACATTCATTTTTGAGTGATGAATGATATAATGAAATTTCGAAGCTAAAGATCCGAAAGACGTTATTAAGAAATTCATTGTCTGAGGAGAACTTGAAATCCTATATATTGCCATCTATAGAAAGGGAATTTTTAGATGATTTGCATGCAGAGTAATTATTGACAGGTTTGCAAAGTCATCTAGTGAACTCAAACATTTGTTGACTTACCTTAAATGAAATGGGCTGCATGTAATACACTTCTGTACTTTTGTGTTGTTAATCTTTGACAGTAAGAAGTATTCTTTAAAATATTGAAACTCTTAAATAGTGTGCACTTTATTTTCAGTTTGGTTAAAAAAAATTTTCCAAATAACAATATAGTTAAAAAAATTACAGCATTCTATACAACCGCTAAAATTATTTAATATTCCGTCATAAAATTTTATTCATATTTGGTATTTCTTACTCCAATAATATGTATAATGCGTGTATGCTGACTAGGAATAAATTCTATTAACTTATTGATATTAATTTATTTTATTTGTAATAAATGAAATTAAAAGATATATTTAAGATAGCATTGTAGATGTGGATATAGGGCCCCCGTTGCCTCGTGGCAACCACTATTTTCAGAACCAGCCCGCCACTGAGGTCAACACGTCAACCGCTGTTTGAATCAATTGAGATACGCACTACATTTTTTCCATGCGCAGAACGGTTGGTTATTCACGGATTTCGAATTTCCCGACTCTCGTGACTAATTTCCTGTGGAGTCGAGATCTGAACTCGAAATGTGATGCAGCTCAGATGTTTTAAACTTCTGACGTAGATTTACGTCTCTCCATAGTGGTCTAATGGTGTGTCGGAAAAGGAAAATTTATGACGCTTTGCGCGGTAAAGTTAAACGCTTATAGCTCCGCAACTAAACAACATAGAGGGTTGGTTTTAGTTTCATTTAACAGAGAAAGGTGGACATTGAAGATTGCAAAAAAGAATTTTAGAATTTGGAATTAGGTTTGGTCACAGTCGAGCTGCAAAGTTGGTAAAAATCACGAAAATTGTTGATGACGTCACAGCGACCGATGCGCGCGCACGCAGACTAAGGCAATTCATTCATCGATCGCGCGAAATATTACTCAAGAATTGTTGAATTACGTCGAATTTCGTGATAAAGTTAAACGTTTATAGCTCCGCAAGCAAATAAGTAGAGAGTTGGTTTTAGTCTCATTTAACAGAGAAAGGTAGACATTGAAGATTACAAAAATAATTTTAGAATTTGTAATTACGGTTTAGTCACAGTTGAGCTGCAAAGTTGGTGAAAATCAAGAAAAAGTTTGCATAGATCGAGTCACATATTCACACTAGACTAATAGTCACTATAGACTATGGAGTTAATGGTCACATAGAGCTACTTTAGTCACAGAAAGTCACAGTTGAGTAAGGTAAGTAAGTCTACGCCCCTCAATCCGGGCGGCCGTTTCGCTAAGACAGCCTCCCGTCGATTTTTTTTCTTCCAATCATTGTTGACAAGAAAGTTATAGCTATATATGCAATTAGTTAAATAACCCTATACTATTTGAAGTTCTTTTGAGCTTATAATTTCTTCAAAATTGGTAGCAATCGCGGTTTTTCCTCTTCCTTATACTTTCTTCTGATTGATGACGTCACAGCGACCGATGCGCGCTCACGCAGACTAAGGCAATTCATTCATCGATCGCTCGAAATGTTACTCAAGAATTGTTGAATTACATCGAATTTTGCGATAAAGTTAAACGCTTATAGCTCCGCAACCAAATAACATAGAGGGTTGGTTTTAGTTTCATTTAACAGAGAAAGGTGGACATTGAAGACTGTAAAAATAATTTTAAAATTTGTAATTACGGTTAAGTCACAGTCAAGCTGCAAAGTTGGTGAAAATCACGAAGAAATTTTCATAGATAGAGTCACATAGTCACACTAGACTAATAGTAACTATAGACTATAGAGTTAATAGTCACATAGAGCTACTTTAGTCACAGCTGAGTAAGGTGCGTAAGTATACGCCCCTCAATCCCAGCGGCCGTTTCGCAGAGACAGCCTCCCGTCGATTTTTTTAGGACAACTAAATGACAGTTCTAAATGCCTATTCAATTGAAACACTGAAACATCAAGTATCATTGAAAAGTTGAAACGCTGCCGGATCATAACGAGTTTCGCTTTCACATTTGTGATGCTGCGATTCAAAGTTGTTATGTTCAAATTTATATAGTTTATCTCGGGGCGACGTTCAAGGTCTAATTTTCTATCTGACGATGAGAGCACCCTGCTGATTTCCTGCTTGATTTTCCTTCAGTGGTGCATGTTGCATTCCTTCTCCATTCATATCTCGGCAGTGACAGGAAATAAGCCGAAGACTTGGCTATTGCAGTGTTAACACGCTGAGAGAATTAAATGATAAAATAGGAAAAACCATGCAAATTATTATGCATATGTAATGTGACCATACGTCCCGTTTTGAACGGCACAGTCCCATTTTTTCGCAGCCTGTCCCGTTGTCCCCAAGCATAGCGCATAGCTTCGGGGCGCCCAAATGTCCTGTGCTGTCCGTGAGATGTAAGTCTGCAAGAAAGGTATTTTCTTTTAAGTAAACTGCATTAAAGCTATTTTTTTATTTTAAACTACTGCCTGGTATCTGCGTTAACTCTACAATTACATTCACGACATGCCAACATCGTTCAAA
>BGPR01000122.1:809053-845364 GCA_013235015.1 Araneus ventricosus | reverse complement strand
CAATTTTGGAATTATGTCTGTCTGTATGTCTGTGAACACGATCACTCGAAAACTATTAGAGCTACGGGGATGAAATTTGGTATGTGGTCTTTACACATAATTTGTACATTTCTATCACGTTTTGGACAAAATACGTCAAAGGGAAGTCTGTCTGTTTGTATGTCCGCGGTCATGTGAACACTGTAACTCAAAAACTTGAATAGCTAGATGGATAAAATTTGGTACACGGTTTTATCGTCATGAATGTAGGTCCGTATAAAAGTTTGGGCCAAATCCGTCAAAGGGTGACTGTCTGTCGGTCTGTATAATTTACTATTGAAACCAATCCGTATCTCCATGTGCATGCGTACTGGAAGCAATTTTATGTGCACGCGAAAGGAGCGAATTACGCCAGTTTGTCCTTGAGACGGCAAGAGTGAAACCTAGCAGTGTGCGATAGATGCGTTTTAATCGGTACGCATCGCTTTGAATTTGATTCTTCACCTAGATATTTTTCAATCAGTATAATGAAAAACCATCTGATAGTCATTAGATTCTGGATAACAGTAGGTTCGAATTTTTTTAGCCACGCGGGAGAAGGAGAAACGGCACCTTTTGGGGGAAGTATACGAGAAAGTTTAGGGGAGAACACTCCCGCTGGTCTTGAAAGAAAAACACATGACTACACTATATTTTTTCCTTTCCCTGAGAGCTGGAGGGACCTTGCCCCCGGGCATGGGCGCCCATGCAACGTACTAATGTTAAAAATATCTCCATTTTATAATTCTTCAGCTGTAATGACCTTGAGAAGTGCAGAAATTTCATTACCAGCATCACGCATCTTCAGCGTGACCGTGATCTTGAGACAATGAAACTGGGATGCCCACGATTGTGTGGACCGAAGACAGCAACTTCCCTTCCTCACATTGTCTTCAGAAGACGCAATGAAAAATAATAATAATGCGACTGAAGAAGAAATGCATTGATAATAAAATGTACACGCTATAAACGTTTGATTTCCTTCCAAAAATACGTTGGTTTAGAATTTAATTTTTCAAAAATAGGAATCGAGTGTTAATCCTTAGATCTCCTGTTATACTTCCACAAACAGATGTTGCTCATTACATAATGGTGACTATTTGTTAAGAAATCAAAATAAATATAAATACTAAAAAAGGGAATTTTTAATTGTGGAAGAGTTAAAAATACAAAAATTACAGCAGACAACGATAAGAAGTAAGAATCCGGCGGATGACTTCATCAGAGGCCATTCATCCATGCAGATTCAAAAATGGAATAGGTTTTCTGTAGAGGAAATAGAGTTTAAGGTCCGAATTTAATATTAATTTCCTCTAAGGCCTGAACCCATCCCGGAATATATTGAAAAGAAAGATATTTACCCACAAATAAGAAATTAAAAACAGTCTTTTGAACAAAGTATGAAAAGAAGGGCTTAAAATCTTACCCGTTATAAAAGTTGTGGAACAAAAGAAAGGACGCTGTTACAAAGTAAACGTAATTCTTTTTAGATATTCAATCGTTATTTTTTGTCTTTTTAGCTATTCAATTCTTAAGAAACCAAACGTTCTCTATTGGCACTCTTGAAAATTTTCTAAAGTATGAAAATTTTCTAATAATTATTTAATGATCTCATTATTTCAGCAAATCTTTTATTCACGAGCTTTTGCAATTGTTATGGTTGTGATAGTATAAATTTTTTCTTGGGAATTTAACTCCAAAGCAGAATTTTCACTTTAGTATTCGTTGCATTGCCTATTTTATTGTACCTTCTTCAAAGTAATATTTTTTTAAACGTGGCAACAGATATTTGATTTCAGGTTTGTTTGATTTTTTTACTTTCTCGTCTACGAAGTATACAAAGAGAAAGTATTGCAATCGTCAAAATATTCGAACTCGAGATTTTGACGAATCTCCACGTTTTAGACCTCCCCGAGTCCGAAAAACACAATTTTGGAATTATGTCTGTCTGTGAACATGATAACTCGAAAACTATTAGAGATACGGGGACAAAATTTGGTATATGATCATTACATATAATTTGTAGGTTTCTATCAAATTTTGGACAAAATCCGTTAACGGGAAGTCTGTCTGTCTATCTGTACGCGTTCATGTGAACACTATAATTCAAACCCTTGAATAGCTAGATGGATAAGATTTGGTACACAGTTTTATTATCAGGAATGTAGGTCTGTATAAAATTTTGGACCAAATCCGTCAAAGGGTTGACCGTCTGTCGGTCTGTATAATCGCATACTTTTGAATGGCATAACTTCTTAACAAAATTACTTAGATAAATGAAATTTTGAATGTGGCCTTCTAACCTTAATTGTAGATTTGTGTCCAATTTTTGTATCAATCGGTTAGAAAAAAGGCGTTCAAATTGGGAATTTGGTTGGTTTAAATCTTACGCAGACATATTACGTAATCACACCGCTTCTTCTACTATTTCTGATAATTTATTCTTCTCTTCTTCTGATTCTACTCTTCCGCTTTGCCGCGTCAAAGCACGACCTTCGGAACTCGTGGTATGACGTTTCACTATTTTCTCCACCGCGTTAGTTACGCTTGTTCGTTTTACTGCCTTTTAGCTTATTTTTTTCTACATGTGTTGGGAGTATACGAGAAAGTTTAGGGGAGACAACTCCCACTGGTTTAAAGAGAAAAGAACGGAAGTAAGTTACGTAAGTAACTTACGTAATGTATTAAACTATAAAGAGTGTGAGTTTATAACTTAATAAATTACTTAACGTAACTATGGAATTAAAAACACATGAAATGCAAAAAGTTAGGAGTCAAGTAATTAAAAAATGTTTCATTTTTAATCTGAATGGTTCAAGGGCTTGTTGAACTATATATCACAAATCCAAACGGAGGTCGGTAAGATATAATTTTGGTCACAAAAACACTCACAACGCCGTAATTTTTCACATTCTTCATTCATTTTTCACATTAATTATCTCAAGCGATTAAGATAATTAATTCTTAATTAAAAACTTTCATTAAAATTAACTGAATAACTGTTTTGAATTTATTTCTTTATAAATAATTAACTGTTGTTTCATTTTCTTATTTGTCTTCTAATTTTGGAGTCTCTAATTTGAACAATTTAAGAAGATCGTGTTTCTCATTTACATAAGCGTCTAGCGTCGAAAGAATTTCCGGAATGTTTACATAGCAGTACGAAAATTATTACGTCGAAAAAATGAATTTATATAAATTATAAATAAATATCATCTTAAAGAAAGAAATAAACAGAATCAAATGAAATTCTGATTTTAAAATGAATACTTAACTATTAATCAGTAGTCAATTTATAAGACAGCCCTACTTATGAATTGAAATGCATGCAAATCACTCGAACAATTCAACCTTCAAATATCTGAGCACCCACGCATAATTCCAAAAGCTGCATAACCGCAGAGAATAATAAGACTTAAGCAGAATACATTCAGTTGACTACAGGTATATTGCAAATATGGGCTGATGTGTCAGAAATCCAGTGGTCAAAGATATTTAGAGAACGATAGTCTCCTAGGTATTCTTGGAGCAGGTGAAACCATGATTTGATATTTAGTTTTCGAAATATATAAAATTATTTTGCCAGGGTACCTGAAAAGTTTGTGTGTACACACACTTTGAAAAACTGTTACATGAAGAATTGACAACATACAACAAACTGTAATGACTCGAATTAGTTAACACAAGTGTATATTCTTGTAAATTTATGGGAAGTGATCGAAATGTTAGAGTAAATTGTCCAGGGAATACTGATAACGTCGGTGGATCGAATTGCAAACATTGTAACGCATTTATCTTGATATTTGGACGAATTCCTTTTCGATACCTACTCTCAACTTGTCGAATGTAGCTGGGTTTGAGCTCTGAACATTATGTTTCAGTTGCTGACAAAAAATAAATAAATAAATAAAATTTTAAAAAACACACCAGGAATGAAATCTGGTGAATGTGCGGGGAACTCAATTTTGCACGATTACAATTGATTGATTGATTGAAAAAATGTTTTTTTGGGGGGGATGGATTTTCAGCTACAAAGTCTATTATCCCCCATTCATTACAATATTCGTTTCAAACCGCTAAAAAAAAGGTAAAATTGCCATCAATAGATAGGCTAGAACTATTGCCGATCCAATTCGGTCAAGACCAAAAAAAAAACAGCGGGAGTGGTCTTCCCTAAACTTTTTCGTATATTTTCCCAAAAAGTGCTGTTCCCCCTCCCCCCGTGTGGATAAAAAAATTCTAACCTAATTTAACCCAGAATCCAATGACTATCAGAAGGTTTTTCAATGTACATTGTAGTGAATGTAAAATATTTAGGTAAAACACCAAATTCAAAAATATGCGTACCGATTGCATCTAGCACCGCTTCAATCTTGCCGGTTGAAGGACAAAGTGACGTAATCCTTCCGCGTTCTCAGAGATTGTTACCAGTACGCATGCGTATGAAGAATCTGATTAGAAAAATTAATTATGCAATTTGAATGCCTTTTTTTAAACGATTGAAACGAAATTTGGGCACCGATCTATAATTAATGTTAAAAACCGTCATTCCAATTTTTATTTATCTAAGACAAAGGGTTTAGGAGATATAATTTTTACAAGTATGTGATTATACATACCGACAGAGCATCAACCCTTAGACGGATTTGGTCCAAACTTTGATACGGACCTACATTCATAATGATAAAACTGTGTACAAAATTTTATCCATCTAGCGATTCAAGTTTTTGAGTTATAGTGTTCGCATGACCGCGGACAGACAGACAAGCAGACTTCCCGTACACGGATTTTGTCCAAAATTTGACAGAAACCTACAAATTATGTGTCAAGTTCACATACCAAATTTCATCCCTTTATCTCTATTAGTTTTCGAGTTATCGTGTTCACAGACACACAGACAGACATAATTCCGAAATTGTATTTTTCGGACTCAGGGAGGTCTAAAACGTGGAGATTCGTCAAAATCTCGAGTTTGAATTTTTTGACGATTACAATACTTTCTCTTTGTATACTTCGTATGCGAGAAAGTAAAAATGCACTGGCATTTTAAACGATAAAACTTCAATAGGTATTAAAACGTACAGTGCTGAACGCTGATGAACCTGTTGATATATTCATTCAGAATGCGCTATACATGACGTGGTTCACAGAGTGAAACGACATCAAAGTCTTAATTGAATTAAATAAGCGCCAAGCTCGTTAAATACGGTTTTTTGCCGCCAAGTGCACAAATGGAAGTTAATAAAGCGTTGCGCCAATTCACTGGAGCATGGATGTTTTAAAGGCTGCTTATTTAGGTGTATTTTGCTTTTCCTCTTTTAGTAATTTTCTTAATAGTGTTATAAAAAGATTTTTTAAGAACAGTACAGAGGGTATTCGCACATTTTTTAGACGATTTCGTTTAGGTGTAGAAAAAACTCGTTCGCTTGGAAAAATTTATTTTCATAATAGTTACATTTTTAAGAGCTATAAAGTATCATCTGCTACCTAAAATGTTTGCTTACATGCAAAATGGCAGTTTTAAAGAAGTGATGGATGGAAGGCTACTTTTTTGCTCTTTCCGAAGAGAGTTAATCTTATTCAGTTATTTAAAAACGCTGTGAAAGCCATGTTTTTTTTTTATATCTAAAGCCACAATAGGAAATATTGTTAACAAGAACGGAAAAAAATCTTCCAAGTTTGTTTTCAAGTGGAAAAATTGTTCTAAGGAAAAAACGCAGTTCTTCGAATATTGTAAAGGTGAGATCTTTAACGTTAAAAAAAATTCTCCAAGTCAAAGGTTTCTTGCAAAATCATTAAAATACTCAGTATCAACTGTAAACAAAATCATTAACACTGATTTGAATCCCAAAAAAGCCAAAAAATACAGTTTTCAACTTCTTTCTCCATATCATATCGCGGAAAGCAGAACACGCTACAGAATTCTTTATGAAAAGCATTTATCCGAACAAAAATGGAAAACATGTTGTAACAATAGACGCAGTCTGAGTCTATTTAAATGACTCTAAGAAAAAATTAAATTTATTATCATCAAAGAGGAGAAAAAGACTTAAAACATGGTTCAAAGAATCGAAAGAAAGTTATTCTAATAGAATTATGATTGCTGCTGATTTTTCACCTAATAGCAAAATAAAAGTAAAGAGAGTGGATAAAAATATAAAGATCAACTCCACATACTATCAAGAACATATTTTATCCACCATCTTCAAATATGAAATAATATCTCTTTACCTACAATGCCATCAATAGTAGAACTTCACCAAAACAGAGCAAGCAGCCTCACATCACAATCCACTATTAATTTCGTGAACAAAATAGAACAAGAAGTGGATATTACGACTCTACCCTTCACTGATATTCCTGGTAAATATTCGTGTATCACCTATGAGTTTTTTCTATTTTGGAGTTTTAAAAACCGCATTATCCAAACATCGACTTACAAATCTGTGTGGGCTTTGGAAAGCTGTTCAAGAAGAATGGGGCAAAACACCTCTTCCGATACCACGAAAATCATTATTGTCATGGATGTTACGATTTAGAAAGATAGTTAAGACTACCAGCTATCAAACTGAACATTTCAAACACAAAAAAATTGTAAAAATAGTTCTTAAAATACCATAAAAATAGTCTAAAAAAGAGCTAACACCCTCTGTATATATGGATGATAATATTATTTATACAAAATTATGATTATCATCTTAGAAGAATTCAGTGAAGGCTAAGGCCGAGGCACGGCCATTTATTCAAAACGTTATTCATGAAAACTGTAATTTACTTTATTTTAGATAGATTAAAGCTTCATTTAAACGAAGTCTAATTTAGGCCAGACCTCTCGATCGATAATGAAGGTAACATCTGAGCAACGCCCTTTCTGCAAATTTCCACATCTTTTTTTTACCTGCTAATTGGATGATACACCCTATTTGGGATATTTATTGCCATTTCCATTCATATAAGAGCGCGAAAGACACCTTCGATACTGCAGCGTGTCGAAGTGATTTTGTCTTTTAAAATAATAGATATTTTGACTTAATTAGAGTTTAAAACATAAAAATTCTTTAATTTGGTGCAACATTCAGACACGTCATTGAATGTAAAAGAGTCAAAAATTATGAAATTCAAAATAAAAATTAAAATTTAATATTGACGAAAATACCGTAAATGTAGCATGGCTTTTAAGAGGAGTATCAACACTTTCCTTTTCACTACCGATAATTTTTTTCTGGGAAAAAAATTAAATAATTAATTTAATACATCAACTACAATACAAATATCGATAATATGCTGAAAAAATAAAAAAAATCACCAGGGGGTTGAGGGATCAGTGGGACATATGTTCCATTGGTATGTTTTAGTGGGATACATATGTCCCACTGGTACTGAAATAATGATGCTACTAAGGAATACCAGTGGGAGGAACTCATATTAATACAACGCATATTTTTCCCATAGGGTCATTTGAAACTGCCCGCGGTCGTAAAGTGTTAATAAGTTTAAAGAAGTAACTAATAATGAATAGTTTTACAGTTTTTAGTAAGTAGTGAATAAGTTTTACTTTCAGGAAACAAAATTCTAAAATTTTTAAAAAGTTTTTGGAATTCCTCCGCAATATTAAAGTATTTCATGAAACGTTTCTATTTCAGGGAAAACTAAGAACAAATCAATAGGGAAAAAATCTTGTAACATATATGAATTAAAAAGAATTCTAAAACAAAACAAGAAACATTCAGTTATTTTTAAAAAAATATTTACACTATTGTAGAGGGACGAGACTCATGTTTATGTGGAATGCCGCTGTTTAAGAATCAATTTAATTTCAGGAACCATTTTTATTAGATGGCTAAGTTCCACGGCACAGTACATTAAAAGGTACAAGACGCGAGACAGAGAACAACAACACAACACAAGTGCACAGTCAAGAAGGCATCATGGGAAAAACCCGGGTGGCTCTAGTAGCGCCACCTACCATGAAAAGGAGAAGGCAGTGAATTGTAACCGCTACACTATCAGTTTTTTTTTTTTTTCCCAAGAGCATCCAGGTCTTCGATTCAGGCCACCAAAAGAAACACGTGCGAAGGCTGCAGAAATTCACGAATTTCTCTACACTAACGAACGTCCACATAATTTTCACAATGATTTTACAAATGTGTAGAAAAAAAGCAAATATTGTTTTATAGAGGCGAAAAATCTAGCTATTTTAACTTTTTTTTAAAGCGAAGTGGTTTCTTACTTTTTCTTCTTTTTATCTAAGACTTACCAATGTTTTTTTTTTCTTAATTTTTTTCATAGGAATTTGAATGAATTACGCAAGAATCGAATCTAACCTAATTTTTTAGAAGATATGTATCAAACAAATGGGGTAGTGGCCTGATTTCCAACGAAATCTAATCAAAAACCTTGAGTTTTGCTCGCATTTTTATGCTGTCAGTCCGAAATGGTAAGAAAAGTGCCGCGATCTAATTAATTTCCAAAAAGAAAGTTATAACTTGAGAAGAATTCATCCATATAAATATAATCATTTGTATATCATTTTTAGAGATGGGTGTGTGATGCTACGAATGATAATGCAGCCATAGATTCACTTGCAAATTTCACAGATTCCATTGTAGGTCTACAAAACGCTTAAAATGATTTGAACGTAATTTATTTAATGCTTTCAATCATTTTTCATTCCAAGAAAGACTTCTTTTTAAATAAATCTATTGACTAGCTGCATTAAACTTGATTTTAAACACGCATAAGAAAATACTGACGCAATAACGAATTATTGAAAAATTCTGAGAAAGCTTAACCTTTAGTACCGATTCACGACTAGACGTTATAATACTAATATTAATTATTATCTGCGACAAAAGGCGCCTATTTTTTATAGTTTCGAGCATGAATGTTACAAGCCTGTTTCTAAAGTCAAATATATAATTTTTTTAAAAATTCTTAACAATTTTTTTTCCGGTTTTCCCTGTAGAAATAATACAGAATCAAATTTAATTGCATGTTGTGCTTTTATTAATTTTAGGATTCTGAAAATAAAGCGACATTATTTTGGTGCTCATTTTTTTAACAACGGGTGATGATGAGAAAATTATGTGGTTATCTGATGGATTAGGTCAATCTCTTCTGAATATCAGTGGTTGCCATTGTTATTTATAAAAAGCATAAACTCGATTTTTTTTCATTTTTTGCTGCCAAAATGGAAACAGTCTAAAATTTCAATTTTTTTTTAATTATATACTTGTACAAGATCATTTGTTCGAATTGAACTAACAAGATTACTCGGCAAGTTATCCTATTCTTTGACAACAAAATTTTCTGATTAAACCTTTATAAGACCCATTTTTTTCTAGTATAGGTATAATAAAATAACTTTGGAATTGAGATTAATTTAAGGAAAGAAATTCATTTAGCTTATTAGATGACATTATTTTTTGTTAATTAGTTTTATTAATTAATAATTACTTACCAAGTCAAGACACTTAGTTATGGTTTGAGATAAGGAATTAGAACATCCAGGTTTTTGTTTCATCGAAAAATTTGGCGAGAACTTACGTCAGTCTTAAAAATGCATTCAAAAATTGATGAATTTGGCGGGAAATATATTCCCACGGTCTTAGAAAGGATTAAAAGCTAAAAAAATATCAAACATTTCAATAGCAGAAATACACTCTGACTACATATACCAAAAGATAAAACAATAAACATGGTTTTGAACCACAACTGAACAATGGGTACTGTTATTGGAAAAAAGTTCGATTGTACAGGCACGTAATACCTGGAAGAAATTGGCCAACCGAATGCCAATTGTAACTAAATTTCCTTAAACGACATTTGCATTTTGTATGAGTGAAAGCTGATGTTCTGACAGAAAAATGTTATCAATCATTTCAGAGTTTAAAACAGCTGTTCTAAGACTGCAAAATGTTGATAAATTTTATTTTTTGCTTCAAGAAAAGGAATTCTTATGAGTATGAAAATTTCAAGTAACTTTCTTCTAATTCTAGCTAAATCTTATTCTAATTCGTTATTTCATTTTTTTTCAGGCAGCATAAAATAATGCTATAAAAGGTGTTCATTCTAATCGTTTCCAATGGCTAATTTCTAAACCGTTAGGGATAGGTCTATATTTCCAATCGAAGAAATACTTTATATGACATAAAGAATTATACTCTATGCTGTTTGAGTCAATAAATGTGCTGCTGAAAAAATTACGAAATCTGATTTTTAATACAGTCCCTTGGTCCTATTAGTCCTATTTAGTAAAATATTCTTGACACACTAACATTTTAAGCAAAAAAAGTTCAACTCTTCTGCGACTAAAACTGGCCGAGATATGGAGCTATGAATATCACTTTAAACGATTTTTGACCAATTCAATGAACGTCTCGAGAAAAATCCGCCAATCAGCAAGCGGCGTTTGCTTGAAGCGGCTGTTAATTGGCTTAAAGTACTGAAATGCAAAGTTTCATAACTTGGCTAGTTTTAGTCGCAGAAGAGTGTAACGCTTATTTGTTTAAATTGCTCGTGTATCAAGAATATTTTACTAATTATGACCAATAGAACTGGGGAAATGTATTAAACTTCAGACTTAGTAATTTTTTCACTGGCGCATTAATTGACTCAAGCAACTTAAATATAATTTACGTCTTCTAAAGCATTTTTCTAACAGGAAGTATATGTCTATCTCCAATGGTTTAGAAATTAACTATTACGGTCATGATTAGAGTGAGAATCCTGCATTTAAATCATTGATCAAAATTAAAATAAATATTTGCCCTGATTATTCACAATATTGATATCTTTATGCTAAACAAATAGTGTTGTGATCTAGTGAGTTACTATAGGTGGCGCTGCACTATAGATGGCGCTGTTGCGCAACCGAATATTGACAAAAGCCTAGTAACTCGAGGACGAGCGCAGTGTTTGACTTGTTGAGATGTTGTGGCATGGCTCATGGTGAACGAGTACAAATCTTGTTGCGCTATTAATAAATTTGTGTGTATAAGGGAGTTGAGTTATGTAATTCGATGTGTAATTCTTGATGCGTCATTACAGTTTGCTTCTAGTTACGTGTTTATGTTTTATCGTTTTTCATCCATTTATGTGCTTGTTATCAAATAAACTTTGTTTATCAAACTTGGTATGGTTCTTGAATATAGAACAACACGGGCTACATGCATCCATCCCTCTGGCTACGATGAGGTATCACATGACCCATCAAATAGAATGAACTGCATTTTTACTTTCTCGTATACAAAGAGAAAGTATTGTAATCGTCAAAAAATTCGAACTCGAGATTTTGAAGAATCTCCACGTTTTATATCTCCCTGAGTCCGAAAAACACAATTTTGGAATTGTGTCTGTCTGTGAACACGATAACTCGAAAACTATTAGAGCTACGGGGATAAAATTTGGTATGTGGTCTTTAAACATAATTTGTAGGTTTCTACCAAATTTTGGACAAAATCCGTCGAAGGGAAGTCTGTCTGTCTGCGGTCATGCGAACACTATAACTCAAAAACTTGAATAGCTGGACGGATAAAATTTTGTACACAGTTTTATCATCATAAATGTAGGTCCGTATAAAATTTTGGACCAAATCCGTCAAAGGGTTGACTGTCTGTCGGTCTGTATAATTTACTTTTGAAGAGAATCCGTTATCTCCACGCGCATGCATACTGGAAGCAATCTTCTGTGCACGTGAGAGGAACGGAATTTCATTACGGATTAGCGAATTATGTCAGTTTGTCCTTGAGCCTGTAAGAACGGAAAATCGTTACGCATCTCTTTGAATTTGTTTCTTTGCCTAGATATTTTTCAATCGCTATAATGATAAACCTTCTGATAGTCATTGGATTCTGGGTAACAATAGGTTCGAATTTTTTATCCACGCAGGGGAAGGGGAAACGGCACCTTTTGGGGGAAGTATGCGAGAAAGTTTAGGGAAAACACTCCCGCTGGTTTAAAGATAGGCTTATGCAAAGTTTCAGCATCTTTCTTTACCTTCGAATAGTACAGTAAAAGCCATCCTGCTATTTGCGGTTACCTATCACTTCCTTCATGTAGAAGTGACAATGATGTTAAAAAATAAATTCAGTTTCTGGAGACATTTGGCAATTAAAGAAGGAAAGATGGTTACGATAACGTTGTTTCAGACAACGAAACGCGGAGAATTAAGATGTAAAATAAGCAAGAAACTGCATTTACATACGACATCTCCTATTCTGACAAATGACACGGAAACAAATATTCTTTCTTCATGACAGTGTATTTAAAATGCAAATCCTGAACAAATTCCATCTTATTATTATTATTATCCCTGCTTTTATCTACCACAAGTGTTGTGGTGAATGTTTTGGAGGCTAAAATCATTTTTGATCACGCTGCTTTAAATATATATACAGGCCGACTTTTAATTAACCTACAACTTTTAACTGAAATAACTTCTCAGAGTCTCACTAGATGGCGCCACGAATGCATGCAGCGGCAGAGGGCATAAA
Source organism: Araneus ventricosus (assembly GCA_013235015.1). Classification (NCBI taxonomy): domain Eukaryota; kingdom Metazoa; phylum Arthropoda; class Arachnida; order Araneae; family Araneidae; genus Araneus; species Araneus ventricosus. The sequence goes on along the minus strand of BGPR01000122.1, from coordinate 832,852 downwards.
AGGAATTTGTTCCGTATCAGTTCCACGCCATTTTGAAAATATCTCCCAAAGTGTCATATTCAACCGAAGATCGTATATTAATTGTTAAAAATTGGCATTCATGTGGCGAAAATGCCACACCATAGAACAGACAGTGTGTTTGACACCATTAACAGTGTATTTGGAGCCCTAGTTATCGTCTATCAATACCCAAAGAGTTATCCTGGCGCATTGCATTGGCCACCTTATTCACCAGATCTGAATCCATGTGATTTCTTTCTTTGGGGTCATATGAAAGATTTGGTGTACAGGAAGAAGCCGACAGACCTTATTAGCCTCAAAAAGTCCATAACTGACTCATTTGCAAGCATTAAAAGGAAAACTCTTGAACTTGTAACTGACAAATTTGTGACTAGGTTACGCTATTGTATCACCTCTGAAGATTCTGACTTTGGAAATTTTCTGCATTAAAATCCCTTTCAACTTTATTTTCAATAAAAAAATGTTTGTAGTGCTATCTGCAACGACTCAAGAGTCATTTCAGTTAAAAGTTACCCTGTACATAAAGATTTCACCGTTCTGTACAAAGCGCACAGTCGAAAGTTGATGACAGTCACCAAGAGCACGTTTTTCCATTTAAACAACTTTCTGTGTTGCATTACTTTCATGATTTTTAAAATTCCAAACCTACATCCAAATACTTCATAGCAGACAACATAGAATACACATTAAAAATTTCATCACATCATAATTCAAATGCTGCTTTAAATATATGGCGTAAGATTGAAATGGGTTACAAAAGTTTCAATTAAGTAACTGGTTTAAGTGGAATATTCTGCAAGAAACATCTGGCAAAATCGTATGATGTTGTAACAACGAATTGATGAAAGAGATTTAAAATGCCACGATTTTACAATACACGACATTAAATTTTGAAACAATCAATTCTCAAACGTCATCATTAGCACAAACTCTTCAACAATTTCGTATTCATCCAAATGCCAGCTTTTCTTTCTTGTGTTGAAATTTCTTATTTTTCCTTTTAAATACGTATAGGAATGCTTTTACCTTATGTATGCATTGTTCAAGATGTTTCATAATATAAAATTACACTGCAGAGACTAATCATTTGGCAGAGTGTTTGTTCTGTTAATACCTTTTTAAAATTAAGCGCATTTTTGATGTAGACCTACGTCTTTCCATAGTGGTCCAATGGGGTGTTGGGAAAGGAAAAATTATGACGCTTTTCGCGGTAAAGTTAAACGCTTATAGCTCCGCAACCAAATAACATAGAGAGTTTGTTTTAGTTTCATTTAACAGAGAAAGGTGGTCATTAAAGATTGCAAAAAGAATTTTAGAATTTGGAATTACGGTTTAGTCACAGTCGAGCTGCAAAGTTGGTGAAAATCACTAAACATTTTGATGACGGCACAGCGACACCGATGATCGCTCGCAGACTAAGGCAATTCATTCATCGATCTCGCGAAATATTACTCAAGAATCGTTGAATTACGTCGAATTTCGTGCTAAAGTTAAACGCTTATAGATCCGCAACAGAATAACATAGAGAGTTGGTTTTAGTTTCATTTAACAGAGAAAGGTGGAGATTAAAGATTGCAAAAAGAATTTTACAATTTGGAATTACGGTTTAGTCACAGTTGAGTTGCAAAGTTTGGGAAAATCACGAAGAATTTTGATGACGTCACAGCGATCGATGCGCACGCGCGCAGTGACCAACCTAGCTTCCCGCGTTTATGATGGGAGACTTCAATATAGACGCGAAGAGAAACGAGAAGGCATTCGATTTTCTTAAACATCATTTTAATCTCAATATGATTCCTACAAACTATCTAAGCACATTAGGCAATTCATTAATCGATCTTACGTTCACGCGAAATATTACTCCAGAATTGTTGAATTACGTTTGTTATCATCGTTCTCGTACCATCTTCCGATTTTACATAAGATTGTTACTAACAGAAATTGTATCCAATATTAATAACATGAATAAATATATTAAATTTGAAAACAAGAATTTTTTTCGCGGAAAAAACCCCCAACCAAAATCATGAATCAGTCACATAAATTGAGAGTTACAAAGAGCTATTCCAGTCACATGATCTCAGAGTCACAAAGAGTTACTTCAGTCACATAATCTCAGGGACTCAAAGAATTACTTCAGTCACATGATCTCAGAGTCACAAAGAGTTATTTCAGTCACATAATCTCAGAGACTCAAAGAGTTACTTTAGTCACATAGAGCTACTTTAGTCACAGAAAGTCACAGTTGAGTAAGGTAAGTAAGTCTACACCCCTCAATCCCAGCGGCCGTTTCGCAGAGGCAGACTCCCGTCGGTTTTTTTTTTTGTGTGTGTGTATTAAATGAACTTCAAATGCCAACAGTATTTGTTATCTCATAGAAAAGCAATTCTTGCTGTAAACTCTATGCTTAAAAAAATCAAAATTACGAAGGAAATATAAAGTGGCTACATTCAAGTTTCATGCATCTCATTTTCCTTATAGCACTTATTTTTTAAATTTCAAACATTTCATTTTTACACATTTTTTTTAATTTAACTAGACAGTTGTAATCTATTTTCACACACTTCCAGATATGAAAGGGTTTTGTAATTTTGCGCACCTGTGTGTTCTTGATGATAATACACTACTTTAAGACCTTTAAAAAGAATCAGTTAAATCCGTTCATCGATTAATAATTAAATTTTGATTTCGCATCAATGGTATCACTTGGTAAAGAGTTTAAAAAATTGATTTCAAGAATAAAAAGTAGAAAATAATGAGAATACAAAAATTTCTTCTGATCAGTAAATTAATAAAAGTGTGATTTAATTGAGCTTATTTCCAACAAAATCCATTTGGGGAGGGATTATGCACTTTTGCTCTTCCTCGGTTTTCTTTTAAATAATTTTCCAACAAAATTCATTTGGGGAGGGATTATGCACTTTTGCTCTTCCTCGGTTTCCTTTTAGATAATTATCCATGTTATAAAATGGTGTTATCTAGTTTAAGTTACCCTAGAGCAGAGCTTCCCAACCTGTGGCACGCGTACCCCTGGAGGTACGCGAAGGACCAGTTGGGGGTACGAGAACTCTTCCCCCTTCTTCCAACTTCCAACAAAATTCATTTGGAGAGGGATTATGCACTTTTGCTCTTCCTCGGTTTCCTTTTAAATAATTTTCCAACAAAATTCTTTTGGGGAGGGATTATGCACTTTTGCTCTTCCTCAGTTTCCTTTTAAATAATTTTCCAACAAAATTCATTTGGGGAGGGATTATGCACTTTTGCTCTTCCTCAGTTTCCTTTTAAAGAATTTTCCAACAAAATTCATTTGGGGAGGGATTATGCACTTTTTCTCTTCCTCAGTTTCCTTTTAAAGAATTTTCCAACAAAATTCATTTGGGGAGGGATTATGCACTTTTGCTCTTCCTCGGTTTCCTTTTAAATAATTATCCAAGTTATAAAATGGTGTTCTTTAGTTTAAGTTGCCCTAGAGCAGAGGTTCCCAACCTGTGGTACGCGTACCACTGGAGGTACGCGAAGGACCAGTTGGGGGTACGAGAACTCAAAGTCGGTAATGGCGGACACAAGAAAACATAAGGGATTATAAATGTTACAGAATTTGGTTTCCCCAAGTTCGTGTAAAAAGTAAAAGTGAAAGTTCTGTAAGTCCTAAACCTACCTTCAAAATAAGTAAAAAAGAATGCAAAAGGAAGTGTAATTTTTAGCTATTCTTATAAGTTAATTCAAAATTATAGCAATGCTGACTTCATCTGTTTTGACGTTGAACTAATACTATTATAAAAATGGAATATGATATAAAATCAAAAATAAGTCCTGCAAAAGTTATAAATTCCAGTCATTTGTCTCTTAAACTTACCTAGGCCCTTAACATAACTGATAAAAATTTCTTTCCAGAGGAGGATGTTTGGAGGGGGTGGAAAATGACAGTTGGGGTACGCGAAAAAAAAGACTTATCAAGGGGTAAAATATTATATAATATATATAATATATAGCGGGAATAAATATAATATATATCGAAGGAAAAAATATTGGGAACCCCTGCCCTAGAGTAACTGAATTTCCTCTTCTTAAAAAAAATTTACAGATTTAAGAAAGAAAAGTATAAAAAATGAGACTGTTATATTGCCACACGTGTCCCACCTATCGAAGAGATTACAGTCTGTTAAATAACTTAAATTCCATTCTAAAATTATTGATCAGATATACACAGAATGTGAACCCACACGTGTCTCATGAATAGCCCCATTTGATAAAATTGGGCTACTCGATTGCGCAAAGGTCGTTCGGGCCTCTTTTGAGGTTCACAAAAGTTACAGAAACAGAACTGAGACAAATTCCTTACGAAGTTCAAGGGTGAATTTCAAGGTCCGATGAAGGTCATCGAGGGCACCTTATAGTTCATATTGGCCACTTGAAGGAACTAAAGTACTGGAGTCTTGACACATCGCGTCGAGCCTCGCAACTGAATTCCTCTCTTTTCGCCCTCTTTCATTAATATTGAGACGATAAAGAAATGTTATCTGAATGTTAAATGTAATCTAACGGCTTTTTAAGGGTATAGAAGAGAATTTCTAATGATTTGTTTTATTTTACTATCATTTTATTACATAAGACATGATTCAAAGAGAACTAATGACGTCCTGTGTGAAGCAGAACTTCGACTTTGCGATCGGAAGATTGTGGTTCAGATCTCGATCCGTTTTACTTTCTGGGTATCAGTCGGTAACACGAAATATGTGCTAAGGCTGATGTGGTTTATTTATTTATTTACAACCCACCCCTTTCCAGCCTACCCAAGAGGGTGTAAGGCCTTCCACAGGCCGGAGGGGAAACATAAAACGAAAGAAATGAACTACATTAAGAAATAATTTACAAAGAACCTCAAGGAGTGAGCAGAACAATTTAAAAATCATCGTTTACAACAGTGAACTGAAAAAAAGGATAAAGAGCAAAAACACAAAAAGCTTAACATTAAAAACACAAAAATATTAAGAGCAAAAACACAAAATGCAAAAACCCAAACAGCAAAAACACAAAAGGCTTAACATTAGACTTACAAAAAACTATTAAGAGCAAAAACTCAAAACGCAAAAACTCAAAGAGGAAAAACGCAAAAAACTAAACATTAAAAACACATACAAAAAATAAAGATAACCAAATTAAAATCAATAGCATTTAAAAGCAAACAGTTACAAACAAAAATTGAGAGACAATAAGCATTACAAAAATTGAGAGACAATAAGCATCACAAAAATTGAGAGACAATAAGCATTACAAAAACTACACAAAAGCACACAAGATATCTAACAAAAACTTCACAATGGACAAAGATAACAATTCAGAACAAAACAAAACAATTCCTAAAACCGGGGTAAACTCGAGAATAGTTAACCGAGTTTTAGAATGACACCAAGTTGAAGAAAATAATAATAAAAAAAATTTCTAGAAAACGGAACACTCGTATCAAGTCTAAAACGCAGTACTAAGAAAGTTATCGCCTCTACTTTTTGCTACAAGGCTATGCATTAAGGACTTCTAGCAGGGATACAAATCCAAACTTCCGCTGACTCGTCACATGCTTTACACCCTTTGGGTAAGCAGGGTCGGCGTGGGCAATAAAAAAAAACTTTCGATGGGAAAACAGCTCCTCCTGTACTAATCTCAACTGAGTCCGTTGATTAAGCTATGCTTTCTCCCTGTGTCTGTGTGTGGATGGGCAGTGGTGGTGAGAGGGAAGCTCCTCCAAATAACTTAAAAAAATTTCTTACAATGCATCGCAATAAGACAAATATAAAAAATCCCATGGATTACCACAAACTAAAATTCAAATGGAAAGATCTTAAACTACGTAGTCTGCGGAATTATTTCCTTAAGATAACCTAAAGCAAGCTTAGCAAGGAGCAACAGGAACAGAACAAGACCATAAGCAGTATTACATAGGTAACCCACTGTAGCTTATCTAAGTACGTGGTTAACAACAAACACGTCCTGCTACATTAAATCCAGATTATATATTAATTTATGATCTATACACAGGATTATAAGTTATCAAGTATGGGTTCTTCATATTAGATCTAGATATCAAGTACAGAAAATCTCGCGGGTGTCCACTGAACCTCCGACTGGTCGAAATCTTTCGTCGGGAATGGTCACAGGAACCCAACATCCAGTCTCCTGATATCGTTCGGACATCCTAGAAAATCTCAGAATTAGGTCGTGGATACTCCCAGTGTACATTATCAATTACATTTGGACATTAATCGGCCAAGGCCCATCTTCAAAGGCCACCGCATTTAAAAAGGAAGTAACCCTCATTACACCACCTTATAGTACCACAACACCCACTCCCTCACCCTAATACGAGGCCTCTCTGGCACTGAACATGCACCGTGTTCAATCACATACTTTCCTGAAGTTGGAAATTCAGGTCATTATGAATCTTCCAGAAAAATGCAATGTTAATGGAGCCACATATTAACAACTAGAAAATCACTATGCATGCGTCAACTATGCACCCGTCATACCATGACGGGTGCAAATTGCCTCTTCATTCGAGAGATTTCCCGTCAAATTTGACGTGTTTAAATAGATATATATGCGAGAGAAATGTTTAAAATTGATTGAACACAAATAAAATAAACATAAACAAACTATATCACGCGCATGATATACCACTGACGTAATTTACTACTTTCTATTAAAAAACGGAAATTAATTTGAAATATATGATTAATATAATTTATAACTTCTCGGGAACTATTGATCATAGCGAGATCAATTTTATATCAATCGATAGAAAATTTTATTTCACTATTTTAGAGCTATTAAATTCGAAATGAGAACGACAATTACTCTTTTACATTTAACATTACTGAAATTTAGGTTCTCTAAAAATGAAATAATGCTGTTTAACGTCTCGCAGTGCTATGGCTCGAGTTTTATCGTTGGTGACGTCAGAGCGTCACCGAGAGATCTGGGCTATTATATTAGTAATATATCAGATGGAGTCTTTGTGATGGTAATTGCCATTAAATATTTTGTGAAATTAAATTATCCAAAACAAGACTATCCAATGATGAAATTTAGCTTCAAAGTTTTATCATGAAATCGCCATGAAGAATACTGCGCTACTGGGTGTGGAATCTGTTCTTGATTCCATCACTGAATAAGAAAACGCTTGTTTGTCCAAGTTGAGGGTTCTTAAAACAAACTGTCCTGCGGCTAAACGAAAAGCAGGCACTGCAATATATTTTACTAAGGTATATAAACGGGGACCAGATGATTCCTGTTTCTTAAAACGATGCGATCTAGAATTTTTCATAGAATGTTGACTTAACCCTTTAAAGGGCCATTTTTTTCTAGTAGTGGTATAATAAAATAACTCTGGGATTGAGATTAATTTAAGAAAAAAGTTCATTTAGCTTATTGGATGACATTAATTTTTTATTAATTAATCTTTAATAACAAAATCAAGATACTTCCTTATGGTTTGAGATAAGAAAATGGAGCATCTAGATTTTTGTTTCATCCAAAAATTTGGCTGGGACGCCAACCTTAAAAACTGCGGGCCTTATAAAGACTTAAAGTAATATTACGTTCAAAAAACCTGAGCTAATTCTATTACGGAAGAATGATTACAGATGAAACCTGTTTGTTTGCACTTTTCATACAAAGGATGTAAATGAAGATTACATGCTTCCTTTTGCCTCCTGTGCTTTCGTTGTTGTACTTCTTCGGAACTTGAGAACTGTTGCCCTTTTGCCGCCTCCTCCTGTGATTTCGTCGTTGTACCTCTTTCAGAACTTAAAAACTGTTGCGCTTTTATCGCCGCCTCCTGTGCTTTCGTCGTTGTACTTCTTCGGACTTGAGAACTGTTGCCCTTTAAGCAACACAGGCTGTAGAAGTATTGGAATGTGATGTTTTGATGAGCAATTTGACCCTAGGAGGGATCTGTGAGCCAGCGCGATATCGTGATGGAGAACCCACTACTTAGCTTTCTAAAGATCTAGACTTTTGCATCTCACCGAATCATAATGATCTTATTTGATCTAATGAAGTTAATTATACTGAAATTTTAAAAAAAAATCTATCGCCGCAATAACAGTATCGCATTTCTTTCTCAAATAAAGCTGAAAAGGTACTCTGTTACAGTTATTTCTACTTGATTCCATTATCTTTCTGGAACTATTTCCAGAATAATACTCATTCCCTGGTCATAAAACTGGTTAGATAAACCTCGAGGTTATAGGTATAACGAGCATGGGGTGTCGTTAAGAATACGACTTATTAAATATAGCACACAAATCATTTTGTAAGAATCATTAGCAGAAACAATACGTGCAGTTTTTTTTAAACATTCTAAAAACAAATTACTTTGTATAATTATAAATGCAAATCTAATCTATTAGTCTCACCTGCTAAATATTAAACGTGATATGTTTCAAAGCCATATCATACAATCTTTCTCTATCAATTTGAGAGAATTTTATTCATTGTTTTTCCTATTCATATAGGCTTCAATACCTGCTCAACAACTTCAAATAAATGATTATTCATGATTGTCTAATAGGAACTACAATCATGCGACCTTTGATAAAACAACATGCGTCGACGAGGTATTAATAACGTGTTTTATCACCAGCAAACTGATAGCACAATCGCAAAGTATGCAAATTTTCTGGAAAATGATAACACTGTTTTACCGGACTCGATATAATGGTTGTCTAGGGATGCTCGGAAACTAAATAAGGAAGAATTCGCTGTTCTAAATGTTTGAGTTCCACAATCACGCGGTGCTGCGTATACGGCCTTGGCTAACGATAAGATGCCAAGGGTTCAATGGCACTTTGTTAGTATCTGGCTGCTTTCATTGTAACCTTAACGATAAAAATTACATTCTTTAATATAAGGTGTACCTAGTGATATTGTCCAACCAGACTGTTGAATGTCTGATATAAGTAGTGGGCAGATAAAGCAGTTATTTACTCCTTCTTGAACAGTCAGCTTATCTTTGACACGCCGCCAGTCACTGATGGATTAAATATTATACTTTTAAATGTTACACCTTTCACAATATTCGGGAAAAGAATGTTCTAACAGATTAGAAGACGAAGCGTAACTTATCTTGCATTGTAAAGTCTGATAAGGTTTTTAAAAACATGGATGGGTGCAAATCAAACGGGAAAAAATATAATTATTCAAAAAGAGATGACGCATAACACGGAATAATTTGATTAATATTAATATTTAATTCTATATTAATTTTCATGGTTGGAAATAGAACGAGTTTGGTGAATATACAATACAAACGTTAATAGTAATGTTTCGATAATTTTGTATTATCGAAACATTTTCGGCAGAAAACCCATGAATTTTTATAGGATATTGAAATAAATGTATGTAATGAATTAGAAAGTTCCCCATCTTTAAAATAAATCCTTATTTTCTCATCTTCAAAATAAATTCTTTTTTAACGACAGTTAATTTTTAATTACGAACGAATTACTTCTACTTCAATCCTATGATAAAAACACTTATACTTTAACTAGAATCGCAAGAGTCGCACTCTTTCTCGAGCCTCAACTTCGGTACTTTCCTTTTTTCGGTATTATAAAAACTCGCCGCCTCGGTGTAACTTCCTTCTTTTGCAATCATGTAACGCACTAAGCAACTCACGCTGATTTAGGCGTAATTCTTTACTCCTGGCCATGGCTTTAATGTTCGCATAATCATTTAAAAGTTTTGTCTATTATTGAGTAATTTACAACTAATTTAATTGTGCCCATTTTCGAAATACATCTCGTACTTTAACTAAAAACGCAAGAGTCGCACTATTCCTCGAGCCTCAACTTCGGTACTTTTCCTTTTTCGGGATTATAAAAACTCGCCGCGTCGGTGTAACTTCTTTCTTTTGCAATCATGTAACGCACTAAGCAACTCACGCCGATTTAGGCGTAATTCTTTACTCCTTGCCATGGCTTTAATGTTCCCATAATCTTTTAAAAGTTTAATCTATTATTGAGTACTCCACAACTAATTTAACTGTGCCCATTTTCGAAATATATCTTATACTTTAACTAGAATCGCACTTTTTCTCGAGCCTCAACTTCGGCACTTTTCTTTTTCGGTATTATAAAAACTCGCCGCGTCGGTGTAACTTCCTTCTTTTGCAATCATGTACCGCACTAAGCAACTCACGCCGATGTAGGCGTAATTCTTTACCCCTGGCCATGGCTTTAATGTTCCCGTAATATTTTAAAAGTTTAATCTATTATTGAGTACTCTACAACTAATTTAATTGTGTCCATTTTCGAAATGCAATAAATTGTTTTGGACTTTAACGACTGCAATCTTCCTCGGCTGCCTCTACACTTCACTTAAAGGAATAACATTATATGTATACAAATAAGGTCAATAAAGAATACGTGTCAATAAAGAATTTTTGTCCCTTTTTCACTGAAATTTCACATTTTTACCTTTCTTCTTTTATTTCTCTTCCGGCTAGAATTCCTACAATATATACCGATGGCCACTAGCTTAATTAAAATAATCATATGCAGCAAACAACGCACATCTATGCCAAATACAGTGACTATACATGATTCTCTATTAGCTTAGAAGCAAAATCAATTTCTAAGAAATTGGGAGTAACTCCTTCGATTTTTTCGTACATTTCCACAAAAGAATGTAACAAAAGCTACAATAAAAAATTGAAAATCGGAATTGTAGTTCAGCGACTACTGAGTCGCAAAGTTGGGCAAAAATACGCATGAATTGGTGACGCGATCCTCTATATATCGGTAATTACACATGTTAAAAACATAACTAATGTCTTATTTTAGAGATAAAGAAAGGGTAACAACAAAAGTCACAAAAAAATTGAAGATCGGAATTGTAGTTCAGCGATTATTGAATCGCTAAGTTAGGCAAAATTACGCTTGAATTGGTAACGCGATCCTCTATATCTCGGTAACTATATATGTTAAAAACATAACTAACGTCTTATTTTAGAGATAAAGGGTAACAACAGAAGTTACAAAAACAAATTTGAAATCGGAAAAGAGTCACGCGAGTAAAGTAGTCCTACGCCTTTAACAACAGCGGCTGTTTGAAGAAGACAGCCTCCCGTCATTTTTTTAAGATTTTTCATTATTACTACGCAAAAATAAAGAAATTATCTTGACTAAAAATATCTCATTGAAATTTAAGAAAGAAATAATTTGAATTACTTCTCCACATTGTTAGTTAATGATCCAATTTTTATATGCATTTTATAACTTTCAGAACAACCCTCAGCGGGAGTCCTCTTTTAGAGCGGTGCAGTCACAGGCAAGAATCAACGAAAGAACAGTATTTTGACCTAATGAACGTTCTCCGGAAGCGTGACGAGTCATTCATGCGTTATTGGGATATCGATGCCATGTAAATGAGCGTCGTTTTCCAAGAATTTAACGCAGTCATGTTTTGGTAAAAACAGCACACTGTAATGTTAAGTGAAACGGAATAATGAGAATGAAGCCGCCCTCAATTTCAAATACCAAAAAGGAGAAACGCAGGAGGTTTTTGTCGATTGGCATGACAGATAAAAAAAAAATCCGAATCACTTTGATTACAGCTCATGGTATAATATAAATCATGAAGCATCCTACATATTCATATCAGAGAAAAATAAAATAATGCGCGGAGTAAAATGTCAGAACAGAAATAGGAAAATTACTTCTTAATCAATAAATTGATAGAAGAAAACAATTAAAAAACTTTTAAAAACATAGATTCAGATCAATGACTCCGCTATTATCTTCATTAAATTATGCGAAGCCATTACTATTTTTTTACGTTTCACGCTCCATTGCACATGCAGCCGATGGTAACATTCAGTCATTAGTATTGTTTTATATTATTCTTAATTTTAATTGTTTTTTACCTTTTTTTGTTACTCGAATAAAAAAGAGTAGATCTATAGGCAGGTAAGGTTTATTGTCGACTAGTGGGAGCATTAAAGGATGTTATGCCTTGAAAGGAGTGTAAAGAGAGGGGGTGACAAATTTTTTAAAAAATGTAAACTGGACTGAGCTGTGCAATAAGGAACGAATTCATCTTTTTCAGATATAACTGTTTTTGCTAAACGTTATAGCAAAAAATTCTATTTCTATAGTTTTTTAAAATCAATCATTGCATTATAAGGTATCTGTTGTGAATGAATGGGAGACGGTTCAAATTTGAATGGCGAACTGCTCACACTTGCGTACAACTTTTAAGGATGAACCTGAAATCCATATTCCTGTTGCATGACTGCGTCAAATTGTTTTAGCCCCAAACAAAATTCTTGTTCCTGAATCTATACTATGTGGTTCCATCTTAACTTTGCAATATTTTTCGATTTCTAAAAGGTTTCCTTATTTCATCTTGCTTCATTCGAGCAAAAATAAATTTAAAATTAAAACTAAATTAACATTCGAATTTTAACTTTTATGGATGGAGCTGTTTTAAAATTATTTTAAAAAGCGCTTTAAAGAAGGGTTAATTTTTTTAATGAGGCCGATACAAATTATTGAAGTCAAGAGTATTTGATTTTTTTGTGAGAAGCAAGTAAACCTTATAAACGAAGAGAACTATGTTTTCCGCGAAACAATCAGAATCCCGTCTTTAGAGTTTGGGGAAACATTACTAGTAGTTGGTTGGCTGGCTACGTGAGATTTAGTAGTAAAATTATCATTATTTGGCCAAACTGCTCCAAGCACATGGTTAACCAGCGGGAGTGGTCTCTCCTAAACTTTCTCGTATACTTCCCCAAAAAGGTGCTGTCTCCCGTCCCCCCGCGTGGATAAAAAAATTCGAACCTACTTTAATCCAGAATCCAATGACTATCAGAAGGTTTTTCATTGTAGATTAAAGTGATTCTAAAATATTTACGTCAAGAATCAAAGAGATGCGTGCGATTAAACGCGAACCGATTTTCTACTCTTACCGTCTCAAGGACAAAGTGGCGTAATCCTACCACGTGCACAGGCATTGCTACCACAGATTGCTACCAGTAGGCATGCGCCTGGAGTTCGTTTCAGAAGGAAAAATGTATGCGATTATACAGACCGAAAGACAGTCATCCCGTTGACGGATTTGGCCCAAAATTTTATACGGACCTACATTCATGACGATAAAACTGTGTACCAAATTTTATCCATATAGCTATTCAAGTTTTTGAATTATAGTGTTCGCATGACCGCGAATATACAGACAGACTTCCCGTTGACGGATTTTGTCCAAAATTTGACAGAAACCTACAAATTATGTTTAAAGACCATATACCAAATTTCACCCCCGTAGCTCTAATAGTTTTAGAGTTATCGTGTTCAGACAGACATAATTCCAAAATTGTGTTTTTCGGACTCAGGGAGGTCTAAAACGTGGAGATTCGTCAAAATCTCGAGTTCGAATTTTTTGCCGATTACAATATTTTCTCTTTGTATACTTCGTATACGAGAAAGTAAAAAGAAAGCACGTGAGAGAAGAGAGAGAAAATGAAGCAGAAGACATTTCTTTTTATACTCCGTTATTTAGGAGACCCCAGAGATTGATACTCAAAATATAATTTCACTGGAATGGCGATCAAAACATAAGGAAGCAGCAACAGCAGTGGCGATAACAGCTCGCAGTTATAACTCGTCTAAAAATACAACCCAGCGGACAGATAAGCTATCGCCTCGGAAAATGAGATACGGTACTGATTGTGGATTAAGTAGAAGGTCGTACCGGTTCGTTGCTGGAGTAAACTGAAACATTTATCGCCTCTTTATTTGAGAATGCATGTTCGAGAAAACATTCCTCCGTTCCGAAGTACTCCATCTTAAATTTCTTTATTTTATTCGCTCTGCAATATAGAATTTCCTTCTAAATTTTGTTCTATATGAATGAAAATCACCACATTGAAAAAGACCTGAATGTACAGTGGAGTCTCCCTATAACGAAATCGCTTGGTTCCAATTGAAAAATTCGTTATAGAGAAAATTTCGTTATACGGAGATTAGAGATTTTTGCAGTTATTTAAGTAAATGTTCCAAAATTTTCAATAGGTGCGATAAGTTCCAATGTATTTAATTATGATTTTCAATTAAAAATGAAGTAATATATATTATAAATTTGTTTAAATTATACTAATTTTTATTGTATAAATAAAATGCTCAAAAGTGAAGACAATTCACCAATTTAGAGAATAATATGTACTAGTATATACTTACGTTTATTTTACTTGAAAAATTCCGTTATTTTACATTGCTTTGCATTTCGTGATGTAAAATTTTCACATTTTAAGAGTGAGTGGTTCCAGAAACAGGCACGTGTGAGCGAATTGGTTGCACAGAAATTATCAACTTTCTTCAAAAATGACAAAAATCGAAAAGATAAACCTCTGAAAAAATTCGTTATAGGGAGACAACCACTTCGTTATATGGAGAATATTTTGAATGTTATTTAACATTCCGATTAAAAATTTCGTTATAGGGAGAAATTCGCTGTAGAGAGACTTCGTTGTAGGGAGACTCTACTGTATTTAATTATCAAGTATGTTTAAAAGTAGTTGATGTAGCACATATAATTTTTGAAAATCATGACTATCATTTTCTCCTCTTCTCCTCCCCCTTCCAAGAAAAAAATTATTTTTGATTCGACATTCGAAACTTCTAAAACACTGTTTATCGTGATTTAACACGGAAATATTTTCTTTATTCCATACTAAATATTCAATAAAATTCAGAAAATATGACCAAATTGAGGCAACTGAATATTGTTTGCATTTGCAAAATACCGTGGTTGCAATAATTCAATCAAATTTTTGCCATATCAGTTATGAGCTAAACACTGACGTTTAAAGAAATTACATCACTCATTTATTCCATGTTACTTTGAATTTACGATCATTACGACATTTTTATGTGAAAATAAAATTGTCAAATTCTTTTAGCATCAAGTGATTTATGATCAAGGAATTGCAGTTGCGACAAGAACAATGGCAATGGCAGAAATGACACAATACTATTCGATTGCTTACACTGTCACATAAAAATGAACGTAATGGAATATTTTCACAAAATATGAGCTAATATTCAGTAACAAAATACAGAAAGAATTTTGTTCTTCCTCGTCTCCAATGCAACAAAATACAGAATACAAATAAAATGAACAGAGTCCTGGGTTTTGATTCTTTTGCTGGAAAAAAGAGGACTTGGAATTTTCCAGTTTTGAATAAAATATCCCGGTATATCCGATTTTTGGTTTTAAGTAAATAGTTCATATTAAAAAATTTAAAACAAACGATTAACTATATTTAATATTAGAATACTAATTTCTGAAGAATTCTTTTGTCCAACTTTTCTTATTCTTAAATATGGTGATTCTGTTTTAGTAAACAACGGCTGCAATGTGCTGTAATTCCTTTGAATATTATTAATTTCCTTTATATATGTAGGCACGCGCTATCAGTAATGGAGAACCAGATGTACCGAATTAGGTGGTATAGTCCCAGTTTTCAATGTGTGCTTGGCTTGTGCACTTTCTTTAAAAAATTGTACAGTGTTCCTGCTTGAATCTGGTCACTTTAGTTGGAATCAAAATGAATGATCAAATTACAGTAAATGAAAAAAACATTTAATTCGCAAATACTGTCGCAGTAACCAAACTTTCTAAATATAAGTTAATGAAATGGAATCTTGCTGTTTAAAAATTTTGTACCTCTAGCTTTTGTGAATATACGATCTTGAATTTGCAGCCAATGTGATAGATTTTTAAGCTCTGGTTAAAATGTTACAAAACTTTTTGTCACCTGAATTCGTAACTAGACTACAACAACCGTAGTTAAGATATCGCTACGTCAATTCAAAATGAAAACATAAGAATAAATTACAATGTAATAATTCAAAGCAAAATTAGCTTATAATATTTGAAAGGACATGTAATATTGTGGATTTTTTTAAGACAGTGAACTAGAATATCTAGCACCCAATCTTGCGTTACGTCATCCCGAATTTAATGACGAGATTTTGATTTGTTACGACATCCCCTGCACGTGCTAATGCTATCTAAAGCAATCAAAAATAAGTATTACTTCCGCGTGCTCGAGTTATATGACAACAGAAAACAACCATTCAAAGGTTCTTTCTTTGGGTCTTGATTGTGAAACAACAATTTTTTCAGAAAAACACATTTCAGTTCTCTATCTTATAGATATGTTAATCTTACGTGACAATCAGTGGCGAATCCAGGGGGGGGGGCTATCGGGCTACATCCCCCCCAGAGCCAAGCCAGAATTCTCGATTTTATTTAACATTATTACAACTGGTTTTTTTTTCTTAATTTCCCTCTTTTTAAAAAATAATAATAACATTTCAAAATTGCTTCCTGGCTTGACAGGCTCGAAAATTTTCCTAATTTTGTAGTCATTCTACTCGTACTTGTAGCTTTGACGCGGTCGACGACACTTTTTGGTTAGTTATTTCATTGTAATTTTTATTAAATTATCGAAAATATTGTATTGTTTTTTATGATTTTTATTGTCAGGTGAGTCAAGTCTGCAAAATTAAAGTGTTTTGGTTCACTTTAGCCTTGAGGTTTGACATTCATCACGACGATACAAAGTTTTTATGACCTGAGCCCCTCCCTCCAGACCCGAATCCTCGATTCGCTACTGGTGAAAATACATCCCAGATTTTGTCTTGTTGTGAAGGATTGAAATATGTCCCGGGTTTGTTCCGATTTTGAATAACGCACCCCAGATTTTGCGTTTTATACTTTCAAATAAACGTGTCAATTATTTTGCTTATTAATTATTAATCCTACTGATTAATTGACAAATATTAATATAAAGTTAATTATATATTAAAATATAACATTATTAACATAATCTTAACTAATTAATATAATGAATAAAAATTAACTTCTGAAGAATTTTCCATCCCATATTTTTCTAAACATAGAGTATGCATTTTAGAAGACATAACCTCTCTATTATAATGGATAATGGCGGTTCACTGTTGCAATATATTTTAATAATATTTTCAGTTACCTGTAGTTTCGTATTAACCTGGGAAACCACTATGCTACAAGCTGCCTGTTTACAACCTCATACCACCTAACAAAAAAGTCAGCTGACCTAGAACCACTTTGGTGGAAATGAGTTATGAACAACGACAATTCTAGGGCGAAAATCAAAAAACTCATCCACTTCATCGCGGAAAATGAAACACTCTTTTCTCCAAAAGATGGTGACAACAATTAGCCACAGACTCAATTAACCCTAGGTACTCATCTTCTCTGTTCTCCCATACATAAGGCACCATCCTCTGAAATTCAAATTCGACAACACAAAGACTAACAGTTAAATCGCTAACTATTCTATTCTTTTATTCTAAATGTCCTCTTTTTTGTATATATATATATTGCTCGGGCTTTTCAATGCTTCGAGTTCCGAGGTATGCTGTGGTGTTATGTAGTTTCGTCTTACCATTAATCTGAACGGTGAAGCTGCAAAGCGTCGAGGTTTCCAACCCTTTGTCCCAGTTTGACCCCCTCCCAATGCTTGTAGTATGCTGTTACCTGTAGTTTCGTATTAACCTGGGAAACCACTATGCTACAAGCTGCCTGTTTACAATATCATACCACCTAACAAAACCGTCAGCTGACCTAGAACCACTTTGGTGGAAATGAGTTATGAACAACCACAATTCTAGGGCGAAAATCAGAAAACTCATCCACTTCATCACGGAAACGAAACACTCTTTTTTCCAAAAGATGGTGACAACAACTAGCCACATACTCAATTAACCCTAGGTACTCATCTTCTCTCTTCTCCCATACATAAGGCACCATCCTCAAAAAGTCAACAACACAAAGACTAACAGTTAAATCGCTAACTATTATATTCTTTTGTTCTAAATGTCCTCTTTTTTGTATCCTTATATATAATTATTATTATTATTTTGCTCTGGCCTTTTCAATAAAGTTTCACGCATACCCAATCAACTAACAGGGAGCCGTCCTGGCTTCGAGTTCGGAGATATGCTGTGGTGTTATGTAGTTTCGCCTTACCATTAGTCTGAATGGTGAAGCTACAAAGCGTCGAGCCCTTTGTCCCAGATTGACCCCCTCCCAATGCTTGTAGATCCCGAGGCGAAATTCAAACAGTCTGCTCACTTTAATAAAATTAATCCTCTACCTAGGAAAATCCGCCGCTCCGAAAAGATTGGTGAAATCCAATGTCCCAGTGTTTGCCTTTGGTAAAGGTTTCAAGAATGGATATGAATTATTACTAATATAATAGCCAGATTTGTCCCTCACTGATCCGGTAACGCTCTGACGTTACCAACAATAAAACTCGCGCCATAGCACTGTGAGACATTAAACAGCATTATTTCATTGTTAGAGCACCTAAATTTCAGTAATTTTAAATTTCTAAAAAGTAATTTTCGTTCTCATTTCAAATTTAATAGCTCTAAAATAGTGAAATAAAATTTGCTATCGATTGATATAAAATTTATCACGCTATGATCAATAGTTCCCGAGAAATTTTAAATTATATTAATCATATATTTCAAATTAATTTCCGTTTTTTAATAGAAAGTAGTAAATCACGTCAGTAGTATATCATGCGTGTAATATAGTTGGGACGCCGCGATGCATTTGATAATTTGATATTTTTTGGCAACGTTTGACAAGCAGAGAAGTCCTTTGTTTTGATTAGACATCTAAAGTACAAGGAAAATCGCTAAACAACGAAAAATACTTCACACGGAATGTTGTTTACCAAAAGGTTTTTTTGAATAAAGAAATATCTGAATAATATGTAAATAAAAAATTATTTCCTGCCATAAAACATATGTTTATTTTATTTGTTTTCAATCAATGTTAAACATTTCTCTCGCATATATATCCATTTAAACATGTCAAATTTGACGAGAAATCTCTCGAATGAAGAGGCAATTTGCACCCGTCATATCATAACGGGTGATTTTCTAGTTTTTTATATAAAGGGAAAACGGCAGATATATAGTATGCCTTAACCATCAATTGTTTTTATCTGCTTCGGGCATCTATTTAAACAAATATATTTTCATCATTTGTGATATTCTGCTGACATAATATTTTAAAGAGTCCACAATAAAATAAAAAAAAGTTTTAAGCAATGCCAAGGAACATATCACATTGAAAAAGTGGCGTAGCAAGTATAAAGAACAGGTAAAGTACTTTTCAAGCCCTTCCTCCTCACAATTTGCTTTAAAAACATCAAATAAAATTCACTAATATTTTGTCTGCGAGGCGATCTCCAAAATTGAAGACCGAAGAATCCGGGCACCTCTTTCTTCCTTTCCTAAGCATATCTCCTGAGTTTCAAAAATTATATAAAATATTCATTATTAATTTTAAAACTTTCAAATATGTTAAAATGCTTGTTTGTTCATTTTCTTATATTCCAGATACAATTCTGACTCGTCAAAATTAAGAAGAAGAAAAAAAAGAATGGCTTTTTCACCAATAAGCCACAAACAAACAAAATCAAACTAGATTCAAATCAAAAATAGTTTATAGATTTTATTTACTTAATTTGTTTTCGATTCTATTGCAAGAGAAATTTAAATTAGCAAAAAATAAATACAAATAACAATTCGCAAGACCATAATTATAAATCTATGTAAATAAAACAGAAATGCAAACTTTTCTTTGTGCAGCATAGAAATCCAAACTACTGAATAGATTTCCTTCAAGTTTTGCTCTTAAATAATATAGAATATTAGGAAGGTTTCGTCACAATTAATTCAGTAGTTAATTTTTTTATAAATTAAAAACTATGCTCCCATTGCGTATGGGAATATTTCACAAGCAAACAACATGTCGGTGCCGAAGATTCGTTAAATAAATTGAATTTAAAATAGTCAAAACACGAGAAAGAGAGATATTTTAATAAAATTTCTTTTATACCTTTCTCTTTTTATACTGAAGAATATCTGTTTAAAATCGAAAATTGTTTGGAGAATTCCTGTTACTTAAAAATTGATTCGAAACTTGACTACTTGCTTTTAATGGTCGATGGAGATTTAAATTCACTGTTCAGAATGGTTGTCTTTATATCCTATGCTTCAAACACTATTTAAGTTGCCACTCATAATGTTTAATTAAATTTTGTATCGTTCTCTTGAATTATTAATATTTTACGAAAAAATTAGCTTTCTGTGGTTTTTAAAAATCGTTTGAGACAGTCTGTGATTGTTTGAGAAGCTACGAGATTTTAAAATTCTCTGCAAAGATTTTCTCATTTTAAATAAAATTAAAAAGGCAGACGATAAAAAGATTTTGCGTTGGAATCCCATCGAGTGCTAATATATGTAAATAAAGCTGAAAAGGCACAATGTTGAATTAGATTTTATGTCATTCTTTAAAAATCAATAATAACTTATGGGGAAAATTAGCTTTCGGTGGTTTTTAAAATTCGTTTGGTTCAATTGATATCCTCATTTTAACTTGAAAACATTTCAGACGATAAAAGGATTTTGTGCATTATTATATTTTATATGAAAATATTTTTACAGAAAAAATATTAGACTGAAAATATTTTTATCCCGAGCAACACCGGGTATATCAGCTAGTGAAATAATAAAATTTGAAACATTCTACCATATTGAATACACATATTCAAAAAAATGTTTTTTACCAATTACTGAATTAATAAACCCGTTCACTGAAATATAATATTTGCAAAAAAATACAATTGTAGTGATAATGAATTTTTATAATTATTTAAATAAAAGCTGCATTCAGTGAAATCAGAGATGGATCAAAATCACGAGGCGCTTGCAAGTAAGCCTGTGTTGCAGATTTAAATTGACAATTTGATTTGATTGGGGGGGGGTTGGGAATTTCAGCAACAAAGGCTATTATCCCCTATTCATTCCAAAGTTCTTTTCATTCCGTAATCAAAAAAGAGATGAAAATTGCCATCAAAAGACGGGCTAATTTATTGCCGATCTGATTCGGTCAAGAGAAAAAAATGGCACCCTCCTAGAAAGGCCTCCATATTCTTTTTCTAAATTGACAAAAAGAAAGCTCTGATAAAAAAAATAACAACAGCAAATGGATTTGGTTCATAAAATGATTTAGAATGCAAATAAGATTTTAAATGTAATATAAAAGCATTATTGGTGAAAGCAGGTTTTGATACGAGAAAAAGAATGTAAGAACGAACGAAAAAATTCTTATGAAAAAATGAAAATGGCGAATTTACTATCAACAGCTTTTCTGAATAAATCTAATTAGGCTTTAATATAACAGTTTTACTTTTTTGTGGAATATGAATTTGAAATTTGATTGAAAAGAAAATATTGTAGTTCTGGTTCCAAGAAGGTAAGCGAACATTCTTAGTGAATTATTCTCAATTAACGAAAATTACAAATTTCAATGAAGAAGCCAAAAACGTTTGTGTGTTACCTCTTTTTGTCTCATTTTGCGAAAACCCGAGCTAGAAGAGGATTCCAAATTGAAAGAAAATAACGGAGTTGCATCAAGTGCTTTTTTTTCTTTTTATACTAAATATTTCAATTCCTTTACATATTCTCAGAAATATCAGAAAGATTTTAATGCAATCTAAATATCTAATTTTTGCTGAGGTATCCTTCCTCAGAGGGTTTATCTACCTATGATCGAATTATTATCATAGTCATCATGCATTAAGATGAAAATCAAAAGCAACTATCATATAAATATTCCGAAGATTTTTTTAACAAAAAGGTGCAGTTCAAGCAATGAAATCAGTTCAGGTCGAAATTTCGGTTCATTAAAATAAAATTTACTGTTTCACACATGATTGGGAATTTTTTAACCAATTTTGTTTATCCATCTAAGTCGTGGAGTCTGGAAATATTTTAAATGTTTTCTTTTTCTTTCTTTTCAAATAAGTATTCTTTATTATAGACAGTGGCGGTTTTTCGCACAGGTGCTAGAGGTGCTCGCCTCTTACCTAAAGACTCTGAGGGGGCCTCAAAGTCTATTCGACATACATCGCAGTGTTAAGCTGACAGCGAATTTCCAACATTGGGTAAGATAAGGGTCTCATATTGTCAAAATCCGCAACTGATTATAGACAATTTTGTCAAAAATTTTTCTCTTCTTTTGTTACACTATATACGAGATAAAAAATTATAGTAAATACATTAAATCTAATAAAAATTAGTTTTGTTTCATTTTGGAGAAACGCAATATCTCGCCTTAGTACCTTAGTCTACTATTACTATTTTTAACTACCATTTTTAAGCAAGTGCAGATTTTATTTTTTTTATAGGCTTGTTCGCATCCTGTACCCGTAAGTTACTAGGATTTCTTCCCCACGCAGCGCAAATCTGATGTATCTATAATGATCATGTAGACAGATTTACTTTCCAATCCTTCTGTATCACCACATGTTGGCGGCTGGATTTACTGCTAATGAGCGAATATAAGAATACTCAACCCCCATAGGCGATATAATTCGACCATTTTTCTACCATTAATTGCAAAGAAGAGAAAACCCTTTCCTGGCTTCTCGTCTAAAATCCTTGTAAAATGAGGATTTTAGAGGAGATTTGCTTAGGATTTTTGCTTCGTGGCAATCTAAACGTTGAAAACAATTAAATAAAATATTTGTAAAATTTATATTTTAGATAAGGTAATTTACAGTACTTGTAAAATTTCAAACCCTAAAGTACTTCGATGTCAAAAAAACTTAAAAGCAACTGCTTGTGTCATGCGTTTTGATTAAGATCATCATCTCAAATGTATCAAATAATTATAAGAAAACGAATTAATATTTGAGACTTATTAATTATTCGTCGGATTGCTACATTTTTCTACTTGTATTAGACTCTAGAGATCGCGAAAAAATCTTTTTTGCACAGAAGTGAGATAAATATGAATTTTTATAACAGCAAAGGAGTCACAGATAACTGTTGAAAACACCCTGTTATAAAGTATTTATTTCTTCAGCTGTAGCATTATCAAGTGAAAACGCACACAGAAACCAGATCGCTTGAAGACAGCGGTAATATTCGGTCGAAGGTCAGAAGCTCGATAAATTGAGCAACACGTGGGTAAGAACAATAAAAACGAAGAAAGTTGTTACCTGTGGACAGAAGATGACACCCAATCAATAAGAAATCGCGCTGGTTCGAGAGAGAGAGAAGTCACGTGAGGGCCACAGGGGAGCACTATCAGTCACTCGTCACCGCCTCCTATCATTAGTCGTCGTCTGACGACGGATGCTGGCCGCGGCAGGAAAGAGGAGAAAAAGCTGCGCCAAGCGATGATCGCCAAATTGGAGATTTCGCCAAGTTGCCTCCAGTGGTATCGGATTTGGAATCAGTGTTCGGTGTCGCAGCTGTTATCAGATTTATCAAGCGACGGATGTGTGAAATAAACTATGTGGAGATTCAAATTCGTTAATGAGTCAACAGAAAATTTATCTGTAAAACATTTATTTTTTTGTTCTAAGTACATTTGATTCACTGTTTAAAAAATGTCTCGACTGTAAGGATAGAAAAAATATCTAATAAAGACAAAATAACAATAATAGAAGCAATTTATCTGGTGCGGCATCATTCAGGAAAATTGCGAAGTACAAAGATATTAAAACAAATTAAGGAGAGTTTTAACTGTGCAAGAGGTAGAAAATAATAATCATTAAAACCAGCGGGAGTGGTACTTTCTAAGTGGAGATTCGTCGAAATCTCGAGTTCGAATTTTTTTGACGATTACAATACTTTCTCTTTG
>BGPR01000122.1:768336-786870 GCA_013235015.1 Araneus ventricosus | reverse complement strand
CCCCTGTAAATTCTCCCTATAGTATTTAAATAAATGTTTTGTATTCAACTTGAAGTTTACTCGTTTATTTTATATAATATTTTGTTCTAAATTTAATGTAATAAAAACCTTTAAATCCCCTAGATATAAACCCGATCTATTTACCCCTTAAAGGTAACCCTTCCGTGGACATTTTGTTTATTCAACGGAATCCCACATTAATACACGAAATTGGTTGAGTTGTTCGTAATCTATTTTAAAAACAAAACTGACAACTCCGTAACTAAGTTATAAGTTACAGATTCATAACTGCACTGTTCCACAGAAGTCCACTGATAGAGAAAACAATGGAAGAGAGATAACAGAACTCCATTTCACTCACTTCCTTATCTTCTAGAGTTAAATTACGCACACTTGCGTGCTTTCGATGACAATATACTATTTTTAAATACTTTTATTTGATTCGACTTGCTTCATGGTTGCAAAAAATGGAATTATGTAATCGATTTTTTCACTCACTTCCGATGTGCTAAAGTTTTGAAACTTTATAAACTGTCGTGTTCTCGATGACAGTACACTATTTGAATCTTTTTATTATATCAGTTCTTAAGTATCAGTCAATCGGTTCATTTAATTGAATTTTGATTCGATTCGCGTGGCGCCATCTGGTAATTAATTTAGAAAAAAAAATGATTTCAAGATTCGAAAATATTTATGATAATGAATTGTAAATTAAAGACCGAAAAGAAGAGGACGAAAAGATGAGGAAACTGAAGAAATTCTGCCTTTTAGTACGCTAAATTACAAGAATGTTATAATAACCATCTTTATTACAATTATTTTCTATTTCATTTTTGAGATATTTCCTTATCGATTTTTTTTATATAATTGTAACAATATTATTATTATTATGTTAATATCTTGCGACAAAACGAAGTTTTAAAATTTCTCATTCAATTAGACATTAAGTGAATTCATCAGAAAATATAAGGTATGCCCAAATGTAAAGGAGACCTTAGCTGTATCGGCGTTGTATCAAATCCCAGTGAGTTAATGTGCCAGCCGATAGATGGCGTGGTTGTATTCCCAGTTGCACCTGCGTAGTTAACGGCTTCGCATCAATATCTTCATTTCTGGAGGGTTGTTTCCGCAGTTCGTTGCATGATGGATTCCTCCAGATCAGCACAAAGAGCAGAGAGTTATCCAATTTCTTCGCCCAGAAGGGGAGCATGCTTCACAAATTTATAGCAGGATGAAAGAGGTGTACGGAGAGCATTGTCTCGCATGGTGCACCATATTCCGGTGGTGTCAGCGTTATGAGGCGGGACGCCTAGACATCAAGGACTTGCCACGTACAGGGAAGGCACACGTTGTGACCAACAGTGTCACGATTTCTGCTGTGGATGAGCTCATACGACAGAATAGTCGGATCACCACACGTGAAATTGCTGTTGAACTGTCGATAAGCAAAGGAACTGTGCATCACATAATCCACAAGAAGCTTGGTTATGGCAAAATTTGTGCACAGTGGGTGCCAAGCATCTGTCAGAGAATCAGAAGACGGCGAGAATGGGTGTTCGCCTGACCCAGCGGTTTCTATACTGAAGACATCCACTCCATTCCTAAGCAATGGGATCAGTGTATCAATGTCAATGGCGATTATTGATAGTTGTACTGTTCCACATGAACTGTAATTAGAATATTGTTATTAAAATTTCTTTACATATAACTGTAGTCATTTGGGCACACCTTATAGGAAGAGTTCTGATGAAAAGGCACTGATCTTCTGCAGGAATTGAAACAAGGCATAAAAAAACTATCATTGTTCGAACGATCTCATGGTCAAGATATCGTCAAGATGGGACCCGTTCTTTCGTATAGTCCCTCAATCACGACACTTTCTGATGTGTTGAAAGTGAAAAAGCAGAAATGACTCAATTTAAAACTTCAAGAATACATTTTAATAAAAGAATAAATAAATAAGAATAAAATTTATCGCAATCATTTTCTACATTTTCGATATAGTGGAAATACTTTCTGGATTCCACTCATTCTTTCCGGGTATATCTTCATAATTTTCTTTCGGCTTGCGAGATAACCATCTGGCAAAAAAGGAAAAAAAAATCAATATTTCAGGTATATAACTTCAAGACATTTTATGTCATTCAATAACTCAAACAATAATAATTTTTTCAGCAATAATGAGTGACAACTGACATCTATAACCATGCTTTCTGTTACATTAACAATGAGTTAGGCCTCATAGTCTGTTTATGTCATTTTTAAACATTTATTTAACTTGACTTTTTTCTTGTTTGTAATTTTGTAATCGAATTTTCACTCACATCGCAATATGCTAGATCTCTGAAATTATGTCATTTTTCTTATTTGTAATTTTGCAATCAAATTTTTACTCACATCGCAATATTCTAGAGCTCTGAAATTATGTCATTTTTCTTGTTTGTAATTTTGTAATCGAATTTTGATTCACATCGCAATATTCTAGAGCTCTGAAATTTTGTATACTTGTGCGTCCTCTATGACTATACATTGTTTTAATATTTTCAGAACATAATGATCAGTTAATAGATTAAATTAACTAAATTTTGAAAAATGCTACACGCGCAGTCACTTAATAGTGATTCTGAGAAAAACTGCTTTCAAGTTCCCTTAAAGCTTATAATAATGAATTTAAATTAAAGACTAACTAGTAGAAAATATTTTTTTTAAAAAAATTACTTTTTTTATTACACTAATAAAAGTGTTATTTTAAAAAACTGTTTTTGTTAAAATAAAAATACCCCGACCTATTAAGAAACCTTAGCGGTACTTTTAAATGACCAGCCGCCGCGACAGGCACCATGGCTGAACACATAACAACCCCTAGTACGAGCTCTTCATCCGACGACCCCTCCGTTACAGGGATACGACCCATCATAGGAGATGACCCCTAACAGTCACCCACCATTATTGTATCCACCAGAGAAGTGAGACCCATCTTAGCTTCTCCCCCCCTTATCCCCATATTTGAGGTGTCCAATTGTAGGATATTTCATGGGAAGGAAAAACAATCGCAAAATTCACTCTGATAAGCTTCATATCTGTTACTACGAAGTCTATGAATTATAATAAAATGAAGCAGCATTACAATGAGTGATGCCATTGAATTTTAAACAGAGGAACTGGATATCAGGAAGCCGACAATTATTGTCAAGATTCAGAAATTATGTTTTGACTAGCCTGAATCCGTAAAAATTCCAGAAATAATGGTGGCCTGTTTAGAGTTACTCAATTACATCCAGTTAAATTTCTCAAGAAATTTTGATGGAGATTTACGTATAGTATACATTTTGAAGAATTGTTTGTGATGTCTGCGGAAAATGAGATTAATCTTTACTGCTTCAAACGTGAACTAACGCCTTTTCTGCAGCTGCTTCCAAT
The DNA here is from genome assembly GCA_013235015.1 of Araneus ventricosus. Taxonomy (NCBI): domain Eukaryota; kingdom Metazoa; phylum Arthropoda; class Arachnida; order Araneae; family Araneidae; genus Araneus; species Araneus ventricosus. The sequence continues at coordinate 783,450 of BGPR01000122.1, read as the reverse complement.
TTGAACAGTAACGCCACATATAAATTACATAGCTGTCAATATCATTATCAAATTTGAAGATAATTTTTTTGTCGCTGCCCTCAAGTATTTTAAATAAGATCTATGATTTGTACTTGTAATGTACTAATTTACTTTCTGAAATTGATTCTTAATCTTTTCCAGATGGACACAGCACAAAAGTGTCAAGATTTAAGAAAAGGCATTAAAAAAACCAAGAGAGTATTTTCTTAAAAATATGTTTCAAATGTTTGCATAGTTGAGAACTTCTAGTATAAAAAGTAAAATCTCTAAATTTACACATATCACAGAGCATAAGAAAATTCTGAGAAAATTCCAGAATGCGCGGGAACTTACATGAAGACTGAGAATGGTATGATTATGACCGCAGCCAGCAGGATGTACGGCGTCCCCGCAAAGATGTCCAGAAAGGCATTGAAGATCTGGGAGAATATGATTAAAGTCACGATGGGAAGTATGGATTCTGCTATCGCCACCAAAGAGAACACTTTTCCTGCAAAATAAACAAGCACTTCAGATTTTATTTCTAGATCATTCCTAAATTGAAAAATACAGGAAAGTCCCATATATTACTCTCTCTCTCATTAAATCAGTCAGGAACTATTTCAGAGAATAAGTTATCAAAGCTTAAAAATCATTTGATTATTGAAACTTAAAACACTAACGCTATGATTGTTAAGTACTAAAATAAACGAACTAGGGCATTTGAGATCTTTCTGAAAGTAAAATTAGGATATTATAACTTTGAGATACTTTAAAACATGAAATCTTAAATTACGAGGAAACCAACTGGGTCTACTGAACACAAAGCGTTGGTGTAAAACATTACAAAACAGAACATCTGTTATTCTTCTACATTAATTAAAAAAAAGCTAGTTAATTAAAACAAGTTTATTTGAAATACCTCGTTAATGTTTTACAAACAAAATGTATCTAATAGAATTTCTTTTTGTTTATAAACAGCTAAACATTTTTCATTTGTTTTTCAACTTGTATGAGGTCAAGAATGGAAAAAGAGAAACCCTGGTGTATAATTTTGTATGATGTATTGCTCCCATCAAATATGCTAATAGAGTACAGTTCTAAAAGCAAGACTCCAAATAGGAATAAAACTATATAACAAAATGCTTTACAAAGTAGTATATGATTTATAGTAATACTGAACTTAGAGCATTATATTAAAATCAACACATTTTTTGCAACCGCATATGTGCGGGATAGGTAAAATGTGGAATAAATCAAGAATTTCTTATATTGTCCATCCTTCACTGAAATATGCTTTTAAAGTTCAATAAAACGTACGATTTTACACTTTTGCATGGTTCATAATCATAAACTTTGCGCACATACTTTATAAATTCCCACACTATCCGTCCGAAACCCTGAAAGACGTATTTGAGTGTTATGAAAATTACAATTAAAATAAAAGAATAGCATTTTGGAGCTTTAAGAATGAAGTTAAGGGAACATGCTTCTATACTTATAAAAGGCAATGTTTGTGTGCTTGTGTGTGTGCGATGTCCAGACGAATCTATCGCACTCACAGCCATGAAATTTGGTACACAGGCAGTCGTAAAGATGACTCAATCCACCTCGAAGCCGGAATTTTAAAATTCAATCTCGAAATTTTTTTATTTAATGTCTTGTGTTGATTTGGGTCATTTTTGGCAGGTTTACGGCTGGAGTATCTATTCTAATGATAGTTGAAAAACAATCAATACACCATTGGATAGAGCAAACAATTTTCTTTCTAATGAAATTTGTTTTGAGCTTCAAACGCAATTTAATGAATTGCGAGAAATTTTAAAAAAATAGTCAGTTTTGCCTTCGAAATTTTATTTTTGTTTTCAAATTTTCTGCATTCGACGTTCTAATAACACTATTATTTTCCATTTTTTCAGCTTATAACTGGAACGGTTCTGTCGGATTTAGAACAAGAACGGTTAAAATATCTTTTACCGTTTTTTATAAAATTAATTTATTCCTGGTCGGTTTTGAAAGATATTTTTCCTCTAGCGAGCTTCCTTCTTCGACACTTCTCCGGAACGTTGCTGGCAATTTCATTGGGTGACAGGGCAGAGCGCAGGTGACGTCATAACCCCAATTGGATGACTTCGATTATTATTTTCGGACTCGATTTTATATTTCGCTTGCTGTATAATAATCATTTTCACGTTGCAATTTTTCAATATTGTTTCGGATTAAAGTACTTTGTATTGTTCTGCTACAGTTCAAATGTCATTATCGCGAAGAAAAATAAATGGGAAATCAAAAATGTGTGTCTTTTGTTTTATTTACAAAACTTTTTCATGTCATTGTCGGCGGGTTTTTTTTTTTTTTTTTCATTTTTGTTGAAGTCCTGGTTCCACGGGCAACGCCGTGCGCGTACTGCTAATACATTATAAAAAGTCTGCGATCGCATAAAATGCGATGATTAAGGAGATAGGGGTAGATTTTCTGTATCGGAATTGTCTTTTCTGGTTTTTAGAAGCGTTTATACCTTCAAAACATTCGAATATGTTGAATTTGCAAATTATGAAAAATTATTTAGACCATAACAAAAAAATAGTGTGAACACCGAAAAAGAACCAGTAATTTAAAATTTGTATACATATTTTGCGTTATCCTATATAAAAGAAGAATTTAATAATTAATACGCTTAAAAAATTAAATGTACTTATTAATATAAATCGATATGATGTGTTGTTAAATTCCTTAATGACTATAAGAATGGCAAAAGTTAGTAAATTTGCGGTTTAACTTTTAAACAGAATTACGGTGCATTACCTAAATCTTCATTAGATACCGTCTTTGAGAGACACGATCGGCCTGCAATCGGACCACAACCTTGCACAAGTCCCAAAACATTAGCTGAAAAGAGACAAATTAATTTATTTAAAAATCATCTTGATTAAAGTATATGTTAATTAGGAATTGATCAACAAAGGAAAATTTCATCACTGAACTTCGGAAAGGAAATCTTCTATTATAAAAGTATAATTTAATATTTTATTTCGTTAAAGAAAAGCTCCAATTAAATTGCTGCAGTGAGATAGTTGTATAAGGGGCTGTCCATAAATGATGTCACACTTTTTTTCAATATTTTTTACCCCCTTTGTCACAAAGTGTCACACTTCACCATACCCCCTCCCCCTTGTCACGCTATATTACATAAACATAAACTTGCAGTTCAGAAACAAATCACTACGTTATAGATCATATTTCAAATTTTATTTTTAAACTTTAACTATGTGTTTTAATGACATTCATGAGCATAACAATAATAATGATTATATGTGTACTTATTTTGTATGAAATAAGATTAAAGTTTACAACAAAAAACCTGATCAATATACAATAGTAATAAAATATTAATATAAAAGAGCAATTGTAAACAGTAGTATTTTGGAATTTGAAATATTTTGCTTTAAATCTTATCTTTACTTTATGAACACTAATTTTGTACCACTACCAGTTCTACCACTCACCCAGGTGGGGCGACGTATCTTTTGTTGGACATTTCAAGGGTGTGACGGGGGGAGGTTTGCTTCTAATGGTGAAGAATTTTTGCTGCTACCATATACTCAGAATATACCCTAAATGTTTTTTTTTTCAAAAAGAAAGGAATATAAGTGAAAAAAAATAACATGAAAGTTGTTCTACCCCGATTAAAAAATACCCTCAAATTCTGGTAATTTCAAAATAACTTCAAAATTTAATCTGCTGATTTTAAATGTTTTTATTTTAACCACAATGTGTGATGTCACACTTCTTGTTACCCCCTCCCCTCCCCTTGTCACAAACTGTCACAATTTCATGAACCGCCTCCCCTCCTTCCAAGCGTGACACCATTTGTGGACAGCCCCTAAGAGAAACTGTGGAGCTTACCGATGTGGTATACGACTGGCTTCCACGACAAGCCGATGCCGACCAGCCTCCAGAAGTTCGAGGTTGTCCCGATGATGCCGATGGTCGTGTCCTGCGTGTTGAACCGTTTGAGGCACGCCGTGATTATGATCAAGGAGATGATGGTCAAGACCAAATACGAGGAGGTGATGGTTGAATACGTGGTATTGCCCCAATTGAACTGATGATGGGCATACATGTAGTTGACCTCAGCAGTCGCAGTGGAAGCTGAAAATAAATAATTATAATTTCGGTGAATGTTTAAGTAGTTTATGAAGATCGCGTTTCATGAAAAGTAGACCGATAAATGCAAATAAATATAATATACGGTCCCTCAAAAAGTTGGCGTTGCATGTCAACAGTGGGAATTTGCAGTTTTTTGTAAATAGTTCGGTAACTATTATATATATGCACTTGATTTTTTGGAAACCGGCATTCCAGCGTCTCAGCTTTGCTCTCATGTAAAAATTTCACTATGTTACAATTCACTTTTTTTCGCAATCATATTAAAAATTATTTTTTAAATATTAAATTTTTTATTAATGGATTTTTTTCATGACCTAATGTAAAAAATTAGTGTTCTTCTAGTGAGTGAAAAAAGTTTTGAGAAATATATAATATTTTCCAAGATATCGTCAAAAGTTCCTAAAATTCATTTAACCTGGGAAACGCCATTTTTTAAAACCCTATAACTCTCGAAATTATCATCACAACTGTATAAAAATTTATAGAGAGGCTAATTTCATTACGGGGAGTCGATTCAGCGAAAAAAAATTGATAGGCGTAATGGGAAAGTTCCGAGATAGCTGTTAATTAACTCGGTTAATCAGTTTTTTTATCTGAATAAACCTGTCCTCTTGAGCCATTAACATCGACACTAGTTTTGTGAATATGCGATAATATATACCAGAATTACAGAGGTGTTCCATTCATTTCGTTGACGACTGCACATGGATCGAAAAACGAGTTGAAAATCCAATAAATACCTAATTATTTTTTACATCGTTGTCATGACGATAGGAAACGGCTTCGTTTCCTCTCGCGTCACAATGACGTCACGGTGACGTATTCCGGTTAGTTCCACTGTAACACATTGGTGGCGTACTGTCTATGTGAAGCGCAATGTTAAAAAAGTTGCCATTAGTGTCAATGGGAGTGAGACCTTTGATTTTACTTCTCTGTGTAAGATACCTTCTCTCTATAAACTGCGCCGAAACCATTTGAGATCATTTTAGTGAGAGTAAGTTCTAAATATCTATGCAAGATTTGACCAGTTAGGTCACAAAGCCTCAATTAGCCAGTTTATTTATTTCTATTTATTTTAATTTATTTTATTTTTACAAAAGTTAATGCTTCTTTCAACTTTTTTTTCCTTATTTGGAGCAAGTTCCGATAAACAAAACGCAGACGATATTATTAAACTTCTCATTAGATTTGTATTGAATTGTTTTTTATACGAAATTGTATTTTCCAATACAATGGAGAAAAGTATGTTTAATGCGTTTGATTTGATGAAAAAGAAATTCGACAATCATTCTAGAAAGTTTTCCAAGTTATTAAGATTAAAAGTTATCACGTCCAACTTTCCTTGAAATGCAATGGCAGATGAATTTATTATATAACTATAGAAATACCTGAAAACTTTTATATGTTTGTAAACAGATTAGAATTAAAACGAAATGGAATTCTATCATGTCTTTATTTATTCTGTCCTAATTTTGCAACAAAATAATGGATTTTCATGGGAATGGACAATGGTCATTTCATGGAATCTCGGCTCCTGTAAATAAACTTAGAGCCTGAGTTTTCCTCATTGGATGATTCTAGAAAAGTTCTGTCACTATATTTGTATGCAGCACGTTGAGCATTTTCTATGATAAGCAGTTTAAATACAATGGTGCGGAAATTTTCGTCACCGTTTCATTTTATCAAACCAAGCCCTTACAGTATGAAATTTGAAAAAAAAAATGTACAGAAAATACAGTTTTTATTAAATATTAAACAAGGAACTCTAAAAAATTTTAATAATATTAAGGAAATTACTTCTTTTAACCTCTGTCAGATAGATGTAAATAATTGTAAACTATGAGATGAGTACTGTACAATCGCTTAAAATTCTTAAGATGTAAAGCAATAAGATTTCATTCTTTTTTGTGCAGTTTAGGAATCACACTCTGTGCAACTGATAGAACCCAGAAAAATTTTAATATTTTTACAGAATTTTTAAAATTCAGAGGAATGCATGTAAGAAAAAAAATTAAAGGCCATTCGGATTATCTATAATTGAAAAGGCGTGCGAAGTCTGTAACGCTCAGGAATGTGGGCGTGGCTTCGTGAAAAAGGATATTCAGACCAGACGCAGACAGTCTACAAATTAGCCATGGTTTGGATTCTGTGATGATTTAATATCAAATAGGAGTTATGGCAGGTTTTTTTAGCTAAGTTCAGCAGTTTAATTTCTTTTTTTTTAATTTTACGTTGAGTCACCGACGCGGAATTCCATTAAATCAAATAGGAGTTACACCAGAATTTCCTAATTCCAATATTTTCCTAATATAATCTTTCAGCATTTTTTGTTTGTATATTTTGTGTATTTTTTTTCTCTGAGTGTTAAGAAACTGAATCTTTTTGCTAAATTATAGGATCTTCAAATTATCCAAATGAAGTTATTGCTATTTGATAAGGGGTTTTTTAGCCGGAGTTTAGCAGTTAGCTTTCTTTTTTTATTTTAACATACAGGAGTCCGTTACGGTTTATGCTTATTCATTTATTCTGGCTTCAGGGATACATCTAAAATTTACTACAAATTATAATTTTTTCATTTCTTTAGCACTTCACAAATGTGCAGGAGATTTTCTACGAAAACATTCGTCAGTAAATCTGGGACAATCAAATCTGGGATATTGTTGGCAGGCTAAAAGCCCGTCTTAGACGGGCACAAATCTTCTAGTTAAAACATAGAAGCTTAACTAGAGTCAATTCAAAGAAAAGGAAAGTGCGTTTATTATTTAACGCTGCTCTATACTGTTCTGTGTCGTAATACTACTGTCGTATTGAAGTTTTTATTTTATCGTATGAATTTCGATTTTACTTAAGAACTTAATGTTGGCTTCTCGATTGACATTCATAAGACTTCTTCTAAGACTAAACAAACATTTAGTAGAACATTGAAAAAAACAACCATTACACTTCGTATCTGCGTACATCGTAACATCGTTCAACCGTACTCGTACTCGTACTCATCTCACCTCGTCTCGTCTCTCTTATTTTTAAATCAAATTCAAAGTAGCTCAACATCAGATTGTTTTCACTTATCTGGTTTCATTCACTGTTATAACAATAAATAAGTTGAAGTCATGCTTTTGTCAGGCATAAATATTAAATACGCTTACATTAAGAATGCCTTACTTATCCCAAAGTCAAATAAATAATAATTATAATAATTTTAAACTAGCGCGTTGTGTTTTTGCAATAACCCAAAGTACATCCAGGCCGTGCCTTATGGATGCTGAGTCAACATGAGATCATTCACAAAGAAAAACCATTAACTGCAAAATTTGAATATTTGATTAAGAGCAAGATGAATTTAAAAGAGAAGAAATAATTCAAAACTTTTAAGGAGTCAATCCTCCTACACTAAACGTCATGGTGTAGGACCAATAATCACATATTTCATTAAGAATTTTGTGCAGTATAACTGTAGGCTCGCTAATAGATTTTCTCAGTAAATTATCATATTATAAATGTCAGTTCACTAAAATATCATTCACTTTAAATATAGAAACACATTCCAAGATATGTTTGGGAAGCTAATTTTATTATAAATTTGAAGCATTAAGGAAGAAATTAAAAGAATCAGAGCAAATGCCTTTCACACTACATGCAAAAAAAGTGCAACGGATTTTTAAGCTAAACTGGCGCAGCATTTTTTATTTACATCTCATCAGAATGAATCGACTCCAGTGAGAAATATTGTAAGATTCCCCAAGATCATTAACGACCAGTAACTTTTTTTCCATGCCATGGGTCACTGAACAGAGCAGGTGTCTCAGCGGTGAGTCCTCGTTAAAACGTCGACAAAGAGAGCCGGGAGTTCAGCCTGTCACAGACGGACTACTCGTTAGTGGAAGTGTTTGATAGGGTCATTTATCTCCAGCCTGAGAACCCGCTTGCGACAGGAGAAGGACCAAAAGGTAAGGAACCAATAATGGCTCGCTGAAATAGACTCCACCTACAAGATTGACGAGGATTCGTGAAGAGGCTTTTGACCGCTCCCCCAGTGGGGAGAAGATGAGGGTTAAAAAGAGAAGAGCGAGAATTTTGGAAGAGGAGAAATGAGCAAGGGATCGATTTTCTTGGTGGTGAAAAGAAAGACTTGGGTCGCTGAGATCTCAAGTCCGGTCGACGGAAGACCGACATCACTCCTTTAGGCCATTTGTAGAAGTGGGCCTGTTTTGGTGACAGAGTAGGCTGAAGGAAGCCGGAATTGTAAACCATAATTTTATCATTTTTCATAATATTCTTATATTTAACCCAGATCATTACTAAATAAAAACTCTTGCACGCACGTGCTATAAGAAATATAGTGTTTCTTGGCTCTGGACCTTTCTCCTCAGAGGCCTTAGCTGTCAAACACGTTACAACATATTTTCTTAAAGGTATTGTTAAATTAATTCAAATTTGCAAAGGGAAAACGAAAAATAATTTCTGTTTCTCTCTCACACAAAAAAAAATCGAAAAATATTGCGAGAAAATTCAACAATAACTCAGATTTTAATATATATATATAAAAACACTAATAAAACTGTGTTAGTTTATTAAATTCCTTTAATTTTTTTCTCATTTTCCAATTTTTTGATAATATCAAGTAATTTAAAATAGAAAATATCTGTCATACCTAAATATAAGTTTGGAAACGCTATCAACCCCGCTTTAATCTATTATCTTCTGATAGCAAGTGCAACATTTCACCAAAGGAGTGTAATAAAGTTACTACTTATTAAATGTCGAAATAAAGCTTGGAGGAAAAAAATTATGTTCATGAAACTTTAATTTAATTAATGTAGAAATTGCTTACAAGTTATTTTAAAAGTCTGACCGAAAATATATCGATACACCTGTTATAATCTGAATAAAATTGAACGGATTTATACCTTTTTTAATACCAGGCGGTGTACTTTAAACTGTTTTATAGACTAAAATACTGTGTTGAAAATTCGCCAGAAAATGAACTAAAATTCAGTTAGAAAGTGTCAAATAAAATACTTGAGACATAACGCACGAACCAGAATCTTAAAGATAAGAATAATTAAACATCGCACCTTACTTACCACTGGACGATATGTGCAGAATACATATAGATATAATCAGCAACATAATCTCCTTTTTCCTACTTTGAGATTCTTGCTTAACTTTTAGAGTAAAGATCCCTGTTAAGTTTTTGCACGATATTAGGTGTTTTGCTTTGACTGCCCACGTATCCTTGTTATCCAGTCCCCGAGTTTCAGGTATCATAAATGTAAACCACAACAAAGAGAAGAACATACTGCATGCTCCAAGAACAAAAACAGCTACATATCCGAAAAATTTGTATATCCAGCCTCCTGCCATGACTCCTACGGGCTTTGCCAAGCCTATCGCTATCTCAAAAAAAGCGTTCTTCATCGTCCTCTTTTCATGTACAACCGATTCCGATGTGTAACTGTACACAATGGTCAGCATGGACGCGCCACCACCCAAACAGCCCATAAAAACTGCAGGAATAAAGTAGTATTCCACCCTCGAGTGTAGATAATAAGCGCAGATCGAAGATCCAACAGCTTCAATCGTAGCACCCACCAGCGCCATTTGAAGAGGCAACTTTCTGCCATACTTATCGCTCCATGACCCTATAAACAACGACACTATAACTGCCGGAACTGTTCGTATAAGTGTGTGGATGAGCTGATAATTCACGGCTTCCTGTTCAACGGAAGATTTTATTTCTGTGTGATTCTTTAAGTTGCCGCAAATATCCTCGGAATACTTGGCAAGACAAGTTTTTTCCAGAATCATGGACGTGGAGGAAGACTGGTACACAATCAGGGAAAAAGTAAGTGAGAAGCAGGCAATCTCGAATCTCAGTTTCGAAAAGAAATTCAGAACCAGCTGACATAGGGATGTTTCAGCTACAGGACTTGTTGGTTGGTAACTGATAGTAATAGGAATACTTGGGTCTTCCAGATTAGGTAGAACTGAGATTGTTTCTGGATACACTGCTTCCTTGGCGCTGATATTCTTGAATGTTGTTGGAGGCATGGTTTTCATATAAAGTTCCTGTAAGTCAAAGTTTTTTATGTTCCTAGTTTTTCAGAGTGACGTAAAAGTGCTTCTTAAGAAAATCCACTGGTTTGTTGGTGACACATTGTAGAAACCTAAAATGAAGATGGGAAAAAAACATAAGTAAGAAGAAACCAATTGTATCTATACATACAAAATAATGAAGAAAATTAATACAAATTTTGGATTCCATTAACATGCTTTATTCTGGATTGAATTTCAGTAATTTTTTGTACCCACTATCCCTACTAGAACACAGAAAAGGGCCAATTTTACAAAAGTATATTGTGAAATGCTGCATGTGGGCATGCACACAACATTCGGCTCGAATTATAATGTACTTCACAGAAAATATCTGTGGAAGGAAAAAGAAACAGAAAGATAGCGAATAATAACTAAGAATATTAAAACTGGCGAATTTGGCGACTTCTGAAAAATGTTAGATTTAAAATTTTAATCTTTCCTATTAATATTAAATTGTTACTTAAAACATCGAAATACTTCCTAAGGACGAGTTAACATATTTATATCAGTAAAAATGTAATTCCAGACTGCTTTTAAGCAAAATCATCGCGATATCTGATGAATGAATATCCAATCTTCAGCATTGAAATATTCCTGGACGATATAGACGACATTTCTGTTCTAATAGGGACGCGAATCACAGCGAACTACTTAATAATAACTATATCCAAGACCAGTTAACAAAAATAGTTGGGTTTTCACGAAAAGCTGCAGGATCGTTAGGTTCCACTGTCTAAACCACTTTTTTATATGGGTACTTGGAGTTTTATACTTGTAAAATAGGCATATTGTGCGAAAATAAAACACTGATGATCTGTTTGCGAATAACCCAAATAACTGATGCATAAAGCAATAGATAAATATTATTGCCGTAAGTTTAAAAAAAAATAGATTTACAATATTCAAATTTCCTTACGTTTCGATCAGGAATTCCTCATTGTTGTCTTAGTTGAGAAAGTGTCAGTATTTTAGACCAACAGCAAGAATAATTTAGTAGCCCGAGCAATTGAACGTGTCCGATATCACCTCTTTTATCCGAGTTCTGGGTTGCAAAAAATTACGATAATTTTTTTTCAACAATGTAGTAAGATAACAATGTTTAGCAGATAAATTGTCACGATAGGGATTTTATAACACTTTTATAACATTCTTCGTGTTCATCCTGTCTGTGTTGATTCTTTTATCTCTGATTTAAAGCATCAGTGCAAACATTAAGTAACCATTTAACGTTCTGTACAAAAAGATATTCACGACGTCACATTTTTTTTTTCATTCGAATGCGTAACCAATGGGAATGTTCTTATCTCAACTATCTGGTATACTTCCATAATACAGTGCCTTTTACGTTGAGCTTCGTGATAGAGCGTAGAAAATCGAGCATGCATTTTTTACCTCTTCGACCTACTGGACCTAAAAATTGATATCAATCTACAATTTGGTATGAAGACCGTATACCAAATTTCATTTGTCTACCCTGTCGCGTTTTATCGAGTTACCATGTTCACATGCACACGGACGAATAGACTTCCCGTTGAAGGGTTTTGTCCAAAATTTGATATCAATCTACAATTCTGGTGCGAATAGTACATACATACGTACGTACGCACATTTCATTAGTCTATTAATTTCCATTTTTCAATTAACTTGCATACAGGCAGCTCGTGAGCATAATTCCATAAATAGTTTTTTCGAACTCAGGGAGATCTAAAATGTGGAGATTCATCAAATCTCGCAATCCAATCGGTGATTACAAGACTCTCTCTATACTTCGTATACGACAGAGCGGAAAAGATTGTCAGATTTCTCTTCCTGCTTCTTAAAACATCGGAGGAGCAACCAATGTTAGATGGAACTTTTTTTTTGTTTTTAACGTAGGACTGTGTTCCTCCCATTGGATTCAGGAAGGAATTTGATTCAAACGCCACAAAACTTGATATGGGAGATCCTCTATATCTCGGTAACTACATATGTTAAAAACATAACTAATATCTTATTTTAGAGATAAGGGGTGACAACAGAAGTTACACAAAAAAATTGAAAATCGGAATTGTAGTTCAGCGATTACTGAGTCGCAAAGTTGGGCAAAAATACGCATGAATTGGCGACGCGATCCTCTATATCTCGGTACCTACAGAAGTTACAAAAAAAATTACTTAAACTTAGAAACTTACGAGAAACAAGAGTCACGCGAGTAAAGTAGTCCTGCGCCTTTAACATCAGCGGCTCTTTGAAAAGACAGCTTCCCGTCATTTTTTTTAAGAATGAAAATTCGATCTCGTAATTGAAAACATAAATTATGTTAAATTTAAGCCAAAAATATTAAAATTCATCATTTTGTATCTTAACTAAATCAAGTAGCTTTTTGTATTCTGTTTACTATTGTATTTGTGTAATTAAATTTGTTTCACTGAACTTTATTTTTTATAATATCTGGGATAAAATGTCGCTATAGTTTCCCAGAAATGTCACAGATTTTTAAATTATCGCTCTTTTTATTATTGTTATTGATGGAGTTTTTTTCCTGTGACACCTTGAACTTGAGACTGGTAACTTTTTTGCCCTTCAGTAAATCGAGACTGGTAACTTTTTTGCCCTTCAGTAAATCAGACTTAACACGAGACAAACGATATTAAGGAATAAAGTACATTTTATTACGTATTTTATCGGATTTATCCAGAATCACGATAATGACCTAAATCCAACAGGCAACCAAAAAAAATCGACTTGAATGTTAAAATATTTGTTGATTGTTTCATAGCATTGGAAAGCATTTGATAGGGAAAAAAATAAAATATTTATCACTTTTAAGCTCTTATCGAGAACTCAAACCCCCTACACTATCAGCAGGGCGGGGGGGGGGAAATCACGTGTAAAGCGATTGCTTCAATTTGACAGGTACATTTTTGTATTTATTGGATTTGTCTTCAGGTGAAAGAATTCAGTGACAAATTCCATATATTTTCTTTCCACTCTGTTTGAAAGAGAAGATCTGAATATTAAAAACTTTTTGACATACATTCTTGCAACAATTAGAAGCAAAAGCGAAGTTTTTAAAATGCTTATTCCATTTCAACAAAATCACCGGAATTGGCATCTATAAATGCGTTTGTTGGAAAATAAGTTTTTGAGGTAGTTTACGGTTAAAAGTTTGAATTATTCAGTGAAATTTGTATTAATATTCACTTCATTACTATTAGCACTACTTCAGGATAATTTTGAATTAACCCTTTCGCGTTCATTGGTCTCGCAATGAAACCACAAATTGAGCATTTTTTTACTGCGCATGGACAAAACGTAGCGTAATTTTTCTTTCATAAATTAAGAGCCAGGTATATAGGCCAACTTATATAAAAATTCCAGTTCAATACCGTTAGTATTCACAAAGATATCGGCATTGCAAGAGATAAATTCCTTTTGATCTCTAAGAGAAACAATGAGGATTCTAGCATAAATTGATATTTTTTTAAAATTGAATCTTCGAAAGTAATATTGAATTATATGAAGGTTGAATATCCTGAATACTCAAGTATACTTATAAATTAAATACATAATAATATTCGGAGTAAAAATAGCCCACTACCGTTCATTGGTTTCGCTGTGAAACCACAAATTTCTTGAAAATAAAAAATGCTGATTTTTTTCCTTTACATATTTATGATCAGCTACATGTCTAATACTCATTTTTGAAATAAATTTAGTAATTTTCAAAACGGATAAAAATAGCCCGCTACCGTTCATTAGTTTCAATGTGAAAACATAAATTTCTTGAAAATAAAAAAATGCAAACTTTTTTCCCTTTACATATTTGTGATCAGTTACATGCCTAAAACTCTTTTTGAAATAAATTTAGTAATTTTCAGAACGGATAAAAATAGCCCGCTACCGTTCATTAGTTTCACTGTGAAACCACAAATTTCTTGAAAATACATAATGCTAAATTTTTTTCCTTTACATATTTATGATCAGCTACATGTCTAATACTCTTTTTGAAATAAATTTAGTAATTTTCAGAACGGATAAAAATAGCCCGCTACCGTTCATTAGTTTCACTGTGAAACCACAAATTTCTTGAAAATACAAAATGCTAAATTTTTTCCCTTTACATATTTATGATCAGCTACATGTCTAATACTCATTTTTGAAATAAATTTAGTAATTTTCAGAACGAAACGTGTAATGAACTTGAAAGGATTAAAGTACTAGAGACATTTGGAATCGAATAACGGACTATAAAATTTGATTTTATGTGAGTAGTATCACTCGAGAACAAGAGAGATATAAACAGCAGAGACAAAGCTAGGTTTATGGCATCCAGGCAAGAATTTTGTATCCCCTTCAATGGGATTAGTTCATATGTTATCACAGTCCCTTTTCAAAAGTTTCTGCGCATGTCATTTACTTGAACATTGTCTTATGCTGTGCTGTGACCGCGCATGCCATCTACTTGAACATTGTCTTATGCTGTGCTGTGACTGCGCATGTCATCTACTTAAACATTGTCTTATGCTGTGCTGTGACTGCGCATGTCATTTACTTGAACATTGTCTTATGCTGTGCTGTGACTGCGCATGTCATCTACTTAAACATTGTCTTATGCTGTGCTGTGACTGCGCATGCCATCTACTTAAACATTGGCTTATGCTGTGCTGTGACCGCGCATGTCATTTACTTGAACATTGTCTTATGCTGCGCATGTCATCTACTTGAACATTGACTTATGCTATATTGTGACACTAAGCTCTTTTTCCTCTAGCTAAATACGCAATAGATTTTAAAATTAAATTAAAGCGGCGCATTTAACATGTATCGTGTGAGCATGTAACGACTCCATTTTGTTTCGTATTTCAT
>BGPR01000122.1:735080-749914 GCA_013235015.1 Araneus ventricosus | reverse complement strand
TGGCTTGTGACGAAAATGAAAATAAAATCCTGTAAAAGTTAATAATATATACATGCTGTATTTAATTTTACAAAACAATCAATATAAACTTCAGTATAAGAGTAATAATGTACAGAAATCACAATACTATAAACCTACGTCACTTTTTTCTCTTTTAACAATGACGGAAAAACGAATGACGCTTAATCGAATTTTTACTACACTCTGATTTTCCATGGCATAGTAATTCCAAATTACATCAATCCATTCCAAATTAGAGATAGCCACGCTTTTTTCTGAGCTTGCTTTAGAAAAAATTTGTTTTGATCAGCTTGCATTCATAATTAGTTGTTTTTATACAAACCACCAAGAAACATCTGAATATGACTATTTGATGTTTTTCATTGTAAATTTTATTGTGAAATAAATAATATTAAAAGTGGAAACTACTGATTGGTTATCAATAGATATCAGGGCTGCATGTGAATGTTTTCTTAATTTTTTTAGTTTTATCAACTATTGTACCGATAGCAATTTTATTCGTTTAAACAGGTTTTTGAATTAGCAAGCAGATGAAATTGGACACCTGTAATGGCTATTCCAAACAGAGAAAACTCCCTGACAAAAGCTCGGTTGATTCGATTTGGGACATTTAATACACCATTTTGAATCTATACTAGGGTTATTATTGGATAAATACTCGATGGTGCAAAGGTTATTATTGGATCATGACTCGCGCGGTGGCGCAACGGTTATTATTGGTTTACGACTCGGTGGCTTAACGGTTATTATTGTATTGCCCTCATACACTGCTCGAAACAATTAAGCCGGTCATTCACTTGAAAGATACCCATGCCATTTGTCCTAAGACCGGTTTTTTTTACCCATTTTAATCGAAAAATACAGGCATGCCATTCACTTATATTTAAAAGGACGCTAACTCTGAACGAAGGTAGGGGGAGCGATCTTCTTTCCCTCTCTACAGCTACTTGTCAATCGCTCTTCGATTTTCCCCACAGTCAGCAGATTTTAATTTATGCTACCCTCAAAGCGAGGCTTCGCAAGTTATTGTTCTTTTCGCTGGCCTCTTTCACTCTTCCAGGGTCCCTCTGAAGCGAGACTTTAAACTTTTTTATGGCTTTTTCCTTCTCGCGTTCCAAAATATCCAGTTTATCTGTGAAGTGAATGGCCGACTTTAGAGGATATTATGAATTTGGATATAAACTGCGGATTAGGAAATGTCTTGCTGACTGATAAATTATCTATAGGTGTTTTAAGATACGAGAAAAGAAAACGATGGGACGAACAAGGAATAATCAAATTTTATTGACCATATTTTTCTGTAAACCAAAAAATACACAATTCGTGCATATCATACAAACAAACAAAAAATGTGATTTCTCGGGTAAAAATGTGCTTCAATAAGGGATATGATTTCTCTTGACCGAAAGCATCGTCGCAAACCTACGAGGTATGAAATCAATGAGGTTATCAATGAGGGACTGGGGTATTCTCTTCCACTTCTGCAGAAGAGAACTTTCCAACTGCGGAATTGATTCTGGGGCTGATAAGCGACCAGCAAAGCTTCTCCCTAGAATGACCAAAACATGTTCTATGAGGTTCATGTCTGGGGAATATGCTGGTCAATCCATTCGAAGGATTCCTTCATCGAAAAGGAAATGTGCCTGGTGTTATCGACCATGGGAATGGATTTATCCCCGATTGCTGCATCGTAAGGGACCACAATAGGTCTGAGGATCTCATCCCTATATCTCTGAGAAGTCAGTGCTCTATTCCTGATGATGTACAGGTCGGTGCGGCCATTGATAAACACACCGGCCCAGACCATAACTCGCCTCCGCCAAATCAGACACTTTCATGCACAAATGGAAGATTATTACGAGTGCCACGTTCTCTCCAGATGATAATCCACCTATTGTCAGGTTTTACACTAAAGCGGGACTCGTCCGTGAATAGCACATCGCTCCACTCAGCTCGTCCCCATCTGAGATGCTCTTGGGCCCACCTTCTGCGGGCAGCACGGTGGCCCGCTGGTAATGAAACACAAACCATAGGTCCGCGAGCGTAAAAATCAACATGGTGTAGTCGGTTTCGAACAGTTTGAGTCGAAAATCTGGTACCAGTAGCCCTTTCAATGTGCTGTTTCAATAGAGTAGCGTTCATATCGTGGTTTCTTTTGGCCGCTAGTGTTAAATACCGATCCTTATTTGGTGTTGTTGCAGGCGTGCGACCTTGTCCTGATCTTCGCGAACATTTACAGTTTTCAAAAACCGATTCCGTAGTCGGAAAATGACACTTTGAGAAACTCCTAACGCTGCCGCTACAACGGATTGCGTTTGACCCGCCTCTAAACGACTGATGTCTACCGATTCAGCTAAGTCGTGTTGTTGAGACATCGTATTCACTGTTACAAAACATTCAACACGTGTCAATTGTTTCTAATGTCCTCCTACATAAGGAATGTTCCAGGTCGGTTTTCACTCCTTATCTAGAAAGCTTTAGTTTCCTCAGACAAATTTTGCATATTTCCAACTTTGCAAACGTTATAATTTTCTTTTTTAACCTCTTTTATTTCATTTTTGTTTTTAAAAAATTGTCGATTATGTGGTTTTTTCATATCGAACTCCCAATATCCCCTAATTATTTTGATCAGTGTAATTTTGAGCCGTACTCAGCTGACCAGACAAAACTTAAGCCAACTCTCAATCGTCCAACTTTAACATTGAACTAAAGTGAGGAGGTTTGACCAACGGCGACAGATGTAGAGTATCACGCACACGATTATTCATCCTCAGAACTGGGTCTCAAATCTTCAGTAAACGAGGCCGAGCCACACTCACCACCACCAGGCCACAATAGTCCGGACCAGACTTCAAATAGACGCACGTGTTCTTGTCGAACCAGACTAGATTCATAAGTATTTATTCTGCTGGCTTAGAAAGTCGTCTCAAACTTATTGTGGATATTTTGATTTAAAAGAAACAGTAAGCAAATGTTGATGTTAGAATAAGCTCAGACTCTGAGAACGTTTGCATTTTCTGATCTCAATTGAATATCGTGAATCTACAATTTTTACCACGTTTTTATTAACTCGCTTTCTTGTCTGTGTCTGTTCGGTACAAATTTTGCAATCGATTTTAAACTAACTTCCCGATGAGCTGGAGACTTGAAACTTGAAACATAGCTCAGAACTAGATGACAATGCAATATTAATTCGCTTTCTTGTCTGTCTTTCTGTTTATCTGTTAATTTTTTATTTTATAGTTTGTGTTTTACGGACCCAGAGCTTCGATAGATGGCGCTGTCCAGGCTAGTTAGTTATATTAACTTTCCGTTTTGAAGCAACACGAGGGCTATTTTGGGACGGACCTCGTAATTTTGAACCACAGTCAGATGACGAGGACGACACCTGAATTTTGCCACATGTCTCTGTCATAAACTCATCAAAATGTTTAAAATCGATTGCAAAATTTCATACACACAAGACTAAAAAGCAGAAAATAATTATTTAAATAAAATAAAAATTTTAACATACCACGTTTTTAAAACGGACTAAAAAGTATAAAATAATTTAATCTAGCCTCATACAGATATATAACCTCATACAGATTTAAAACGAAAAACGTGGGGCTCATGCAATATTTAATAGTAAGGAGTGTAAGGAGTAGCTGTCGTTGAGAAAACTGGCATAACAGTTCATATCATTTCTATTGCAATAAAATTGTTAGTGACTTAAATAAACTATTTATGCATCAATTATCTATTGCATGCGCCCCACGGTTTTACGTTTTAAATCTGTATGGGGTTATAAATCTGTATGAGGCTAGAAGAAATTATTTTATACTTTTTAGTCCGTTTTAAAAACGTGGTATATTAAAATTTTTATTTTATTTAAATAATTATTATTTTATATGAAAGCTGATTATGTCTAGATATGTCATCAAAGGTCGCCTGCCCGCCACCAACTCCATTTTCGAACGAAATCGAGAAAACACTACTCCACTGTATGTTCTCCCCCTATGGAGGAAAACTTTCAGACAGTTCACCAGCCCCAACCACTCACATTTCGACATTTTTATTTCATATGAAAGCTTATGACGTCTAGATATATAATCAAGGGTAATATGCTCCCCACCTTTAATTTTAAAATAAACGGAATATAATAACCTAAATAATGGAGAGTTATTGCAAAACAGTACGAAGTTCCTGAGCCTCAAAAACTGGTCTGATTTCTACAATTTTTTACGTCACTTCTTTAAAATAACTAACCAATCAGAATGCTACGCTTTATTTTCATAAGTTTAAAATAATATTTTTCATTTATATGCAGTTCTGTTGCATCTCATTGCAATTAATTTAGTTTTATTAGCAGACGATTTTGTTAAAACATCGCTATAAATATTATTATCCTTTTTTATTTAATACTAGCTGTTATGCTCGGCGTTTCTCGGGATTGAACTACTTTTATGTCTAATATTTTTAATGAAAAAACTATATTTGTGTAGGAAATTATAATACAAAAAAATTCCTTTAACGTCTGAAACGTTTTTATTCAAATTTCGTTCATACATAGTGAAGTATAAGAAAGATTTTGACGAATGTTTTGGGACAATAATTAAATAGTTAATTTTGCACGAATAAAAAGTCTTTAAATAAACCAGATCAATAGTTGTTTCCGATATAAATTATGAATCGTCTGCTTTTAAACTTTTCTTTAGTATTCTTCGAGAATTTTGTTTATATGTTCCAGCAAATAGCTCTTCATACGTATTCTTGTTTTTAACAATAAAAAAGTACATTGCTACAAATTTTGAATTTTAAACACAATTAATTTTTTTTAATTATTGAAATGAGAGCAACAATTTGAACGCAGGTGAAATTTGTATCACTGAAAGGCTATTTTTAAACTTTAATATAGTATAAAAATATTTATTGTAACCTAACATCTTTCGAAATATATCACTGAAAAAACGCAAAATCTTGTTTAATTTTTAATTAACTTAAGTTTTAACTAACATTTGGGCCTTTAAAAGTTGACATTTATCTTTAACTTCTTGTATAAAATATTTACATAAATAAAAAGAAATTAGTTCAATGTCTCACCGTTGCCTAACAACAAAGTATTGATAAAAATGCTTTATTTCAAAATCGTCTGCAAGTAATCAATTCCTTTTAAAAAAAATTAAAAATTAATGAAATTTAAAGGAAACATTACATGAAAATAAAATTGGTATCATTTAAAAGGTAAAATTTTAAAGTTTAAGATGGTATAAAAATATTTTTTGTCGGACAGTTTGCTCCGAAGTTACTGCGGAAAAACTGTTTTGATTAATTGCTAATTAACTGACTGTTTAATTAGCTTTTGGACTTTGAAAAGTTAATAAGTGTCTTTTCCTTATCTTGAATAATAAGTTTGTAAAATTTGGTTGTAAACAGTCCATTGGTTTAGGAGGAAGTGTGAAACATAGCCACATACATACATAGCCACAATGACTTTTATTTATATTAAGATTTAATTTAGCATCAATAGCAAGCGATTTTGTTTCTATTCTAAATTTATTTTTATAAGCTCGGCAACAAGAAAGTTAGTTGTTGTTAAAAAACTTTTTATGAAATGCAGCGTTGTTAAATGAGAGAATGAAGTTGTTTTTTAAATAAATGTTTTAATTTTGAGATGACTTTGTGTTTTCATCAATAATCCCTACAGTTCCATCAAAATGGAGAGCCCAAAATATTGTAAAATACCTATTGTTGGTGATGGAAACTGTTTATTTAGAGCAAAAGCATTCGGTATCTGTGGATCTGAAGATTTTCATGCCGAAATTCGTGAGAAAGTTATACAAAACATTACAACTCGATGGGGTTTATTCAATTTTTTTTACAATTTTAAGTAAAGCTGTTATCTACGAAGAATATGAAATATATTATTGTTTTATAATCGGTTCAATTGATCATCATGCAGTGTTTAAAACTGGGAAAAGTAGTGCCTGAGAGCCTCGATAGCAACGAGGTGGCAGGGGCAGTGCTGAGCAAAGTGGGTGCTGGCCTCGAACCAGCCCGGAAGGCGTCGAGAGCGGCTATTAAGTATTTATTCTGCTGGCTTAGAAAGTCGGCTCAGACTTATTGAGGATATTTAGATTTAAAAGAAACAGTAAGCAAATATTGACGTTGGAGTAAGAGCAGACTCTGAGAACATTTGCATTTTTTGGTCTCAATTGAATGTCATGAAAATGTTCTTGTTCGATAAGCTATTTCCAGAGAAAAGAAGTTATTATAGATATGAAATACATCAGGCAAAAATTAGAAAAAGAGGGAACTAACACAGTAAGTTTTTAAAAATTTGAATTAGATTTTTATCAATTTAATTTTTTATTAGCTATTTAATTTTAGGTGGTAAATTCGGAAGTTTTTGCCTGTTTCCTTTTTTCAACATTATTATATACACTCAAGAAAAAAAATTTACGTTTCCGGTGTTTAATTTTCTTTTTCCAAACTTCTGGCATTTTCATTCATACCATACTGTTATAAGGTGATAAGAAGGCAAGATTTGAAAGTTTTCAAAGGAGATTTGTATTTGTTGGGGAAAGTTTGCGACGCTATTGGAAAGAAAGAAAGGGAGTGGGGAGTCATATAAAAATATATGGATCCCCAGAAACGATGGTTATAAGCTAGTCCATTATATTTTGGGTTTGTTCGAGGCTGAAAGAAAAGAATGATTCGGGCCTCGGAAATTAGATTCGTAAAAAGATCTAGTCGCACAGATTTCAGTTAATTAAATATTTTTCGTTAATACAGTCACTATTAGTTCCAAAAAAAAAACTACTGTATTCTCATATATTCTTTGAGTTTAAGCAGTACTAAAAGTTTAGAATTTGTATAAGTCCATTTAAGTTTCTAAATAATAAAAACTAAATTAAGCCAATATCACTTTTTTAAAATGCTTTCCAATGGAACAATTACATTACTTTTGTTATAAAATTATCTCAGTCAGATATTCACTGAATACTTAAAATATAAAGATAAAAGTTGATGTGAAAAGAAGGTCACAAAGTTTTATAGTTTAATAATAGATATTCACTTCTTATCATGCATATAAAATACGTTGTAAAAGATTATCAGTCGATAAAAGTTGACAGTATAAAAAATTAATCTCAAATATGTTTCCAACTGGAATTTTCTGAACTCTTTCGTAACGACAGAAGGACGAAAGGTTAAAATTTCATTTCTTCCTTCACTTTTTATATGTAGGATGTAGAAAGAAAGATTTATGTCGAATCCAGGTTTTAATTTACTTTGGTTTATTTATATTAACCCTCCTAGCGTCAGGCCCGAGATATCTGAGTGAACTTATTTCCTCTCATAACGGCAGACACGAGACTGTCTCGGGAAAGAAAAGTTCCATATAAGTGTCAGACCCGAGATTTTCCTTCTACAAGTTTTTCTCTTCCCCCAGGTGTCCTCGGCGACATGACCAGAGGAGTATCCTGTGAGGTCAGGGGAGTCAGTTTAACTTCTCTGAATCTCAAAGAAGGGTCTTCTAACAAAGGATTCTGTCACAAAGAATCGAGGTTCGAAGTCATCTGTCACTGCTGAGCGATAACAGGTCTAATAGACCCCCTACGGCGCGAAAATGACCACAAAAGGGGGTTGAAATCCTTTTGTCCAAAACCTCACAACTTGAAGAATAACCTTCTCTTTTAGCGTGACAATTTCGTTAAACGTAGGAATCTGAAAGCCTAACGGCTGGAGGGTTAACGTCCCGTTTTGAAGCAACACGAAGGCTATTTTGGGATGGACCTCGTAATTTTGAACCGCAGACAGATGTCAAGGAGGGCGCCTGAACTGGTACTTCTCATTCTAACTTCCGCACCACACCAGCGCCCGGTCCATCCCTGTGAACTCTAAACCCCATGGGTGAGTCGGTAAACCCCATACATGGGTTGTGGGCACCACACCAGCGGGAGGACGTTTGACCCCTTACGTATGATTTAACATGCAAATGATTTAATACACGATGGATCTTCAGTGGAACCGGGTTTCGAACTTTTAACCCTCCGGACCCGAAGTCAGACCTTACCACTAGGCCAGGGAATCAACTTTTGATTCTTTTAACTTTTCCATATCAAAAAGAAAAAAATTCATTTTGTAGTTTTGACTTTTAGACTTGCTAATTAACTCTTAAGCTGACGAGTGGTGTAATGCAACATTTTCAATAAAGAAGCCGAACCAATGGCCTTCTCAGTTCAGGTAAACTAGGTCAATTCAAGGTTGTGAAGGGAAGTAGTAGATTCTCACCAGGCTGTGCTTTTAAATAGAGTCATTAAAAACTATAGACTGTGAGCCTTAGCAACTGCTGCTAAACTGTGGTCGTACTCACAGCGTGGAAATCTTTCTCGTTCTCCTCCACACAAGTGAAACGAGAATGTGGACCATACCTTCCAAGAAAACATCCATCTTATACGAGATGGATGTTGCTAGAAATAGCAATGAGCATCTACTAGGTGGTCATTTTAAATAACTATAAACTTGTAGAACCAAATGGTTTATAAGCCACTAGCTGATACCCGTGACTTCGTTTGCGTAGTAACACATTATTGATATCTTCTTGCTAAGGTTAAAAATACTTTCTTGTCTTTATAGTTTTAATGTGAAAAATACTTTTATATGAAATATAATAAACATAATTCTTTTATCTTCTTAATATGTTTTCTCGAAAATATACAGGGTGTCCAACAAAGGACTCCCTCATTTTAAAATTAAATAACTCGGCAACGGGGATCGATAGAAGAACGAAACCAGTGATATGCTTAGTCTGAAAGCCGTAAAAATCTGATACAAAAGTTTCAAAATTAGTTGTAAATGTTGCCGACAGGTGGCGCTGCAGGTTGTAATAGCTATTCAGAATCCGATAAGAAATCTATAAACTGCCTTTGGCAAGCACGAAAAATGCCTAATTTGAATCGATTGTGATGTGATTGCAACGATTACTTGCAAATGACAGTTTATAGCTTTCTTCTCGAAATCTGAACTGTGATTACAACGTACAGCGCCACCTGTCGGAAACATTTATAACTAATTTTGAAACTTTTGTATCAGATTTTTACGGCTTTCAGACTAAGCATATCACTGGTTTCGTTCTTCTATCGATCTCCGTTGCCGAGTTATTTAATTTTAAAATGAGGGAGTCCTTGTTGGACACCCTGTATATACAAAGACAGCACACCTATTTTCAAAAGGTTTATCAAATTATGTCTCAAAACATCGTCAGGAATAACTTTCATAGCGCAACGCTCCATCATCAGTTCTCAGTTAATAATGTTTTTCTTTCTTCCAAAGATCAATAATGGAGCTCTACTGCGCATGCTCCAAAAAAGCTGCAAACAATAAAAATATTATTAGAAATTGTTTTTGAAAATATTTTCAAAAATAAATTAAAATTAAACAGAATGTTGCATGGAAATGAAATTTGTGTAATTGAAAATCTAATTTTTTGAACTTTAAGATGATGTTAAAAAGGCCTTTGCACGATACTATATCCCCGAAGTTATTGCGGGAAAACTTTAAAATGTAGAATAATTTTTAATTAATTAAAATTAAAATGCTGAAAGATACTTTCTGAATGAGCACCTACTATGCAAGAAGCAACCACCTGCCAAATTTCAAGTTTCTAGTCCCATTGGTTTAGGAAATTCGGTGACAAGTAAGTGAGTGGCTTTCTCTTTTATGTATACAGGGTGTCCACACTTATCGTGATCAATAGCTAATTTCTAAACCGTTAGAGATAGACATATAATTTCAATTGGAAAAATGCTTTAAATGAAGGGGGGAATTATATTCTATGTTTTTTGAGTCACTAAATATATTTCTGAAAACAATACGAATTCCAACATATTTTATGCGGTCAGTCGGTCCTATTTAGTAAAATATTCTTGACATTCTAACATTTTAAACAAAAACAAGTCCCACTCTTCTGCGACTAAAACTGAGCTAGTTCTGGAGCTTCGAATTTCATGATTTTTAACCAATCAGCGGCCTCGTCGAGCAAGTGTTGTGCATTAATTGGTGGATCGTCTTCGAGACAGCTATTGAAATGGTGTAAAGTGGTCTAAGTCAGCGATATTCAAAGCTCCATAACTCGGTCAGTTTTAGTCGCAGAAGAGTGGGACTTTTTTTGTTTAAAATATTAGAGTGTCAAAAAAATTTACTAAATATGACTGATAGGACCGGGGACCGTATAAAAAGTTAGAATTCGCAACTTTTTCAGGAATATATTCATTCACTCAAACACATATATTATAATTCTCCCTTTCATTTAAAGCATTTTTTTCAATTGAAACTATGTGTCTATCCCTAACGGTTTAGAAATTAGCTATTGTTCACGATAAGTGTGGACACCCTGTATAGATAAACTAACAAGAAACTCCAAAACGTTTAAAAACACACACCTGAATTTTAGATTCGATGATTTATTTGGTTAACATCGTATTCTAATTTCATTCTGACTGATATTCATATTGAACCTTGTGAAGTTGGCAGACGATGAAGTGAATTCGGCAAAAAATCATTCGAAGGTTTCGAATCAATATTTACGAAGTAAAGAACACAATAACATGAATTGCAAAATAAAGGCGGAAGTAAAAATTCTGCCTTTCTGTTAATGCCCAAAGATAGCAATATTTTTATCATAACTATTATCTTTTTATATAACGTGTGAATATGGCAAAAACAAGCGAATGAATGATTTGATAAAAAAAATACAATTGAATTGCTTTTAATTACAACAATAGAAACCATTGTTACAAATTGAATTGTTTGCGTTTTATTTTTCGAGTTGAGCGGACTGTATTGATTATATAAATATATAGTTTATTTACAATACACACAGGTTGTTCCAATATATACAGATTTGATTTTGGTAGATGCTGCTGGTTGGCAAGTTGAGTATGCTCATGCAAAAGTTACAACTGAGCCTGGTGACTGCGATGTCACACATGAACTAAATGCGTTGAATACGTAGAAACTGATGCTACACATTATCCATGCGTTACTCATGTGATAGTATAGATATGCGTTTCAATATATAATGAAAAAACATGATGTGATAATACATGGGCGAGCTGCGATGCTCATACCACATGCATACATGAAAACCAAACAACTTCTACTGACTCTGACAGAGATGCAATATGGCGGATGGCGGCGTCAAAGGGTTGCTATAAATTAAGAAAGGAGCCAAACTAGTAGTTGGCGTGAACATGTATTTAAAATGAATTTTTAAATTTTTATTAAAATTAAAGGAAAATTGCCCGGCAATGAAATTGGCATCATTAAAAATTTACAGTGAAACCTCTCTGAGCGGCCACCCCTCCGTTCCGAGAAAATTTGACCGCTCAGAGGGGGTG
The DNA here is from genome assembly GCA_013235015.1 of Araneus ventricosus. NCBI lineage: Eukaryota > Metazoa > Arthropoda > Arachnida > Araneae > Araneidae > Araneus > Araneus ventricosus. The sequence goes on along the minus strand of BGPR01000122.1, from coordinate 738,512 downwards.
GCCGCTCTGAAGGGTTTTCGTTACAATTACAAGATAATTGCTATAATATATAATGTAAACAAATCTGACGTATCTTTCTTATTTAAAATGAAGTTTGAGGCTTATCTAAAGAGAAAATAGTACTTTATTTAATGAATTTTTACATTTCTTGGAAAAAAGGATACAATTTGTGACTGTTTTAAGTTTTTATTCTTCTCGGAAACAACTATTCTTTCAAGTTCGTTTTTCAGTTTAAAAAGTAAATTTCTAACCGATTCCTTTGTCATTGCGTCGGAATTTCCGATGACTTCATCGATTTTCCCCAAAGTCGCTTGAGTTGAAAGTTTAGCTTGCTGACGATTACAAACCGTATCAGAAAAATCCTCATCAGAGACGGAATTAGAGCCTGAAAGGCACAAAAATTCATTTGTGAAAACGTTTATATACACAAAACATACTGGTTAGTTAATTTAAATCAATCTCAAATTAATTTTAGATTGAATTAAAAGCATTTAAAAAACGCTTACCTTCGGCAGACTCGTTAACCAAAAGGCGTTCCTCCTAATCGGCATGTAATCATCAAAGCCTCACTGCTGCTTCGCTCGAATGGATCTGGACTACTAACTCATCAGCAAGTTTCGAGAGTCTGCTAATTATTTCCGCGCGTCGATTCGTCGAATAAATCTAATTTTGTCTTCGACTTCTCTGCTACTGATTCACAGCTAACAGACATTTAGTGATCATTTCTTGACCTATTTTCCCATGAGTTTCGTGTAAGCAGTCATGAGATCTCCGACAGAATTTTCTTATAGTCCACTAGCACTTTCGCTACGTGCAATGACGTGTCGCAGAGCACACTGTCTATTCCATGTTGAACATTTTGCTAATACCGTGATCTAATGGCTGAAGTTTTAATGTCGTATTTAGCGGTAGAAATAACAGTTTGACATTTTTGCTGAGCTGGCGCGATGACACGTTCCATTGTTTAACACAAGGAGAACTTTCTGGCTTTTCGATCTCCTATTTTTTTGTTCCGAAGTTTACCAGCCATTGTTTCAAAATAGATAAGTCATCATGCTTTTTTTGTTCGCGTAAAGCACGACACCAAGACGGTTTAAATCTTTCCTTTTAAAACACCTGGGTTCTTTGACTTCTCCAAATGACCAGGGGCTTCTTTTCTCTCCAGCTGCTCTCACACAAAAAACTAATGGTAAGCCGCTCTTCTGAATTTTTTCCACCTCTGGTTCTTCGGATTTTTAAATCATGTTCTTATTGGGAAAGGGCCAAAAAAAGAGGCCGTTTGTCCATGTTAAATATGTTCTCGTCATATCAGCCAAAAGAAGTGAAGATAACTTCAATGCCAATATTCATAAACTGAGGTCGACGGTTGTCGCCACACAGTGACCGAAAAATAATGTTATTCCATATGAATTGCCTGCCACCGATTGTTATGGAGAATTCTTATTTCATCCTGCAAAGTTCTTTTGCCTTGGGTTGAATCACATAGGTCCACTGACAGGGAATTTTCTTCGCCCGAACAATTTTGAGCTCCAAAACGCGTTCGTTATATGTCGATATATCTTTTTCATGTTCATCCGCTTGGACACCACGAAATTTTGAAGTCTTGTACTCTTTTCAAAATCAAATTTTTTTTCAATGATTTTGTTGATTTGCGTTCGGTGCAAAATAATTCAGCTAACTTTCTCCCAATTTGTTGTTCCTTATATTGACGGTGAATTTCACACTGCTCATTGAGATTTAGAAAAGGCGCTTTCGACACAAGGTAGCTCAGATCACTGACCATCTAATAAAACAAGCGGAAATTTATTTACTTTACCCAAAATTATCAGAATCCGCTGGCCAATAGGAAGCAAGAGTTCACAAACGAATTGACCTTCTGTGGTTCCATCTTTGAGCCTTCGGCTCAAGGTTGTGGGAAACATGAAGAGTAGGCTTTTGGTTGAAAAATGGGACGGGCGAACCCAACAAGTGGCCGTTCAGAGGGGTTGGGTACGTTGCTAGGGGTTATTTTAACATTAGGTCTTATGGGCCGAAAACTACAAGAAAAATTGGTCGTTAAGAGTGTACGCGATTGTGGTGGCATGTTCGAAGAGGTTTCAATTCTGTACTATTTTTTTTTTTTTTTTTACTAAAGTAAAGTATATAAATTATTTTCGTGTTTATTTTAGAAGAAGCAAAAAAAAGTGAGTAAAAAGACAAGAAGTTTGTATTTAGTTTTGCTACTTTAATTAACAGCCAGAATAAATTAATTAATTTTGAAAGTTGCAAATACCATGGCAAAAAGTATGGAGTACATACCTGATAACGGCTAGTGGAGTCCCCCTGCCCTGTCCGGGGATTATTCGATGCCTCTACGTGAAAAGCAGGCTGAAGTGAAGTGAGGTTGAGTCTTACCATTACCACCGGCCACTGCCTAACCTGTCCAGAAGGCCCATCCCCAAGGCAGAAGTGAGGTTACTCAACCCAAAAACATTATTGAAATCCCAGAGAGAAACTCATTTGTCTGGGGTTCTCATCCACTGTGATGCCCCTGGGAAATCACAAACAAGCTATCATCTGCCCTGTCTCCATGAGCATCGCGAGTACCTGAATTACGCGTTCCAATTTATTGGGGAACTGTGGTCCTCTTTACACATTCCCATTAGCGGTGCTGCATGGCGATCCCCTGTTTACCTTTACGACCTGTCAGAGAGTCTGGGTCATTAGAGCCAGACTACACAGCTATGCAATCCGTTACTTAATATCCGGTCCATTTCTTTGCTACGCGTATTTCCTGCCATGCATACTGAGCTTGTGGGATAACTTACATGATAAAATAATTCGGCCCAAGAGCGAGACTTGAAAGGGATCTCGCTTCTTGAAAACTATTCCAAGTTGCAAGCACCTAGGACATCAGTAGAATTCATGCTCACTATGATAATAGATGGAGACCTTACCGCAAGGGATACATTTAAATGATGGATGATTACATCAAAACAAGTGATTTACTACTATATCGCTTAGCTACCGGAGACGACAAATAATCTTCACGCAACTACTTAATGTGTTGATACTGGCGGAGATAGCACACCTGCGATGTCTTAGACAAGCGGTGCTCTGCCATGGTTCGCTGTCGATTACATGAATGATTGCCCTGTGCAAAAGTGGTAAGGACTGTTCAGTAATACGCCGTTAATAAGCAAAAGGACGAAGAAATATTAATTAAAATCTGTAGTGTTTTGGATCATATTAACTTAGAAAATGTAATAACAGTTTAGTACTGCAGTGAGTCAAATCCGACCTGAAGTTGGTCACAATGGCGCCAGTAAATATCGTCATTAAAAGTGGGCAGCTGCTCCAAAAGAAAGCTACTCTTAACAAGACTATCCTGATACTACTGTTTACAAGGTATCTTATTGCCGAATCCAGCAATACGTAACCACTGAAGCACGA
>BGPR01000122.1:719863-735055 GCA_013235015.1 Araneus ventricosus | reverse complement strand
TAAATTAATTACTTTATTACAGACGATTCTTGTTGCAAAACACTATAAACAGACATTTTATCCTTTTATTTAATACTCATTTTAACAAGGCGTTCTATAAGTTTGGATCCATTTTTATGTGTCCATTTTTACCTGAAAACAATTTGTAGGTAAAACAGGAATACAAAAAATTCCTTTGAATCGTTCTTAAAACCAAAGTTTTATCTCACCTCAAATCATGTACATATTGTTAAGGAAAGATCACTAACGTTTAAGAATTTAAAGGAAGGAATTAAAACGAAATTAAAAAAGTCTCTTTAAATAAACTAGATCAATGGATATATTCTGAGATTATAAATTTATGAACCTGTCTGTGTTTCTAAACTTTTCTTTAGCATTCTTCAAGGAGGAATTTTAATATAAGTTCCAAAATAGTCTTCAGCATGATTTCGTTTCAATAAATTAAAAAAAAGTACACGTTGCACAACTTTGAATTAAACACAAAATTATCTAATATTTGAAATGAGAGCAAAATGAATTTGAACTTATATGTTCTAGGAATACTTGAAAGGCTGGGTCGCTAAACCTAACAGGCACATTGTAAATCTTACTTCAGTATCAATGAAAACCAAAACCTGTTTTGAATTTTAAGCCTTGTCCCAATATCTGGGCCTTTAAAGATTTGATTTTAACTCTTCTTTACAAAATATTTACAGACAATGAAAAAGAAATAGTTCAATTTGTCCACTGCTACCAACAGTATAAAAAACATTAAAATCGTCTAAAAGTAATCAATCTTTAAAAAAATTAAAATTAATGAAATGAAGGAAAACATTTATATTGTGAAAATTGAAATAAAATAAATTTGTTTTTCGAAGATGGTATAAAATATTTTTATGACAGTTTTACCTTTAGTTACTATGGAAAAACTATATTTTTGACTTAATTTACAATAACTTCGGGATCGTTTAATTCATTTTTGACTTAGAAAAAGAAGGGTTCTTCCATCCTTTAATAAGCTCAAATTACTGTAAACAGTCCAATGGTTGAGAGGAAGTGTGAAACATAATACAATATACACAAATGAGTCAGATTCTTATTTTAGACAATAGATTTAATTTGAAAATCGGCTATGCTTGATTTGTTTCTTATTCCAATTATCTTTATACTGTCGCAACAAGAAAGAATATTAGTACTAAAACCTTAATGGAAAAGTTGTTAAATGAGAATCAGTTGTTTTAGTAAATAGTTTGATGACTTTAAGGTTTCATCATAATGAATCACAAATCACTAAATGAGAGCCTAAAAACATTAAAATACCACATGGTGATGGAAACGTTCATTTAGAGCAAAAGTTCAGTATCCAGGACCATGATTTCAAAAGGAAATCACGGAAAGCCAGGCCAAAAACATTGCTAACTGCAGATTTGTCACTAATTTTTTTACAATTCTAAGTAAAGCTGAAGCATTCAATGAAGAATATGGAAATACATTATTGTTTATAATTGTCTGAATTGATCTATCTGCTCAAACCAAGTGAAGGCCTGAGCCCTATTATTATGAAAACAGTGGTGCTGAGGGTGGAAAATAACTGAACCAGCCTGAAAAGGTGTCGAGATGGCCACAGCTCATTCCTGCTTCAGCTTTGTGGTGTTTCCTGCCCAGAATTAACAGGACATCAGATTCGTAAGTAGGCAAACATTGGATGCTTTTTTCTGGAGTAAGAGTTTTGAACGAAACATTTCCAGCAATTTTGTCCAAATTGAACAATGAAATGTCTAATGCATTTCCCAGAGAAAGCACATAGAGAAGAAAATACATCAGGCAAAATTAGAAAAGAGGAATTTAACACAGTGTTTTAAAAATTAGAAATTAGATTTTTTATCAATTTATCTTTTTATTAGTTATTTAATTTTAGGTAGAAATTCGAAAAGCTTTTGTGTCTTTCAAGGCTATATACACCTCAAGAAAAAATTAATGCTCTAAAAAATATCCTTTCTTTTCTCAAACTTGGCATTTCATTCATACCGCTACCATAAAGATAGTAAAGGCAACACTATTAAAGTGAGATTGGTACTACTACAGACGCCATTAAGGAAGAGCATGAGGAATACCATGTACATGGATTCCTGTAAACTGAGGTTGTGTTTAGTCCAATAAGTGATTAAGCCTGTCTGAGGTCAGAAAGAAGTACGATTCAACTCTAGAAATTGATCCAAAGATCCAAGTCGGATTCATCAAATGGTTTGCCATGGTCACCACAATCTAAAAGAAAACTACTTGTATTCCTCAGTATATCTTTGATTAAGAAATAAAAGTTTGAATTCAAAGGTCCATAGTTTAAGTTTCACACAAAACCAAATGGGTTTAATATTCGTTTTTTGCAAATGCTTTCAATGGGATCAATTATAATACTTTAGTTATAACCTGTCAGATATTCCACTGAATACTCAGCCTTGAAGATAAAGTTGATGTGAAAGAAGTACCTATACTAGTCAATAGAGACTACTTCATCGCGTATGTAAATAAGGTTGTAAAGGACACTTTAAATATTAAAAGTTGACAAGTATATAAAAAAATGAATTCAAATACAGCCTAACAATTTCTTCTGAACCTCCTTTAAACACAGAAGACGAAAGAAGTTAAAATTTACTTTCCACTTTTATGTGGTTTAGAAAAGAAAGATTTATATGCAATCCAGGCTGAATTCACTTCTGCATTGGCTTGGTCATATACAAGTCCCGTTTCAGTACCACTGAGGGTTGGATTTTCTTGGATGACCTTGCCTTCAGTTTGAACTGCAAGAGATGCGAGGGTGCCTGAACTGGTACTTTCTGGATAACTCATTACCAGCGCCCTGATCCATCCCCTGTGGACTCTGAAGCCCTGGGTGGAAGTGTAAAACCCTGTATTATGGGTTGTAAAGGCGTCAAAATCACCAGCTGGAAGGGCGTTTTGACCTCCAACGTCTCAAATACAGGCCAACATGTACTCATGGGGATTCCTAAAGTGGGAACGGGGTTTCTGAGCCAACCCGGCAAGGAGAGACCTTTTACCACAGCTGGTAAAATCAACTTTGATTTTAATTTCTTCCAACCAAAATAAAAAAAATTATATTTGGTATTTTGATTTTAGACTTCCATAATAACTGTTTATCGAGCAGTGTGATGCAAACGTTTTTACAGTTTAACCAATTACCTGCCCAGTTCAGTAAATCCATTTTGACCTAAGATTGTAGCAGAAGTGGTTGATCTCACCATGCTGTGTTTAAATAGAGTCATAAAAATGATGACTTGAGAGCCTTGTAAGAACTGCTGCTGAACTGTCACCACAGAAGTGAAGCGTGGAGATTCCTTCGTCTCCAATGGGTAAGTGAAATGAAACCGTGGACTATACTCTTCCAGAAAACATCCATCTTAATGAGATGGATGTTAGAAATAGTAATCAGCGTCTACTAGGTAATATTTTAAATAACTATAAACTTTAGAACAACGTTTTATAAGCCACTAGCTGATACACCTGCGGACGACTCTTTAAGTTCCAGTTATAAATACATTATTGATATCTTCTCATATGTTTAAAATACTTTCTCGTCTTTATAGTTTAATGAAAATACTTTATATTGTATAATAAAAGAATTCTTTTTATTCTCTTTAATATGTTTTCTGAAATGTATACATACAAAAGACAGTACACCCATTTCTAAAAAGATCAAATTGCGTCTCAGAAAAACACTGACAGGAATAACTGCTCAACGCCCATCGTCACTTCACACAATGTTTTTCTTCTAGACTTGCATTGAGGATCATGTAATGCCCAAAAAGCCGCAAACAACAAAACATTATTAGATGTCTATTTTGAAAATATTTTCAAAAATACAAATCAGAATTAAACAGTTGAATGTTGTAGCTGGAAATGAAATTCTGTAATTATAACCTAATTGTTTTGTTCCTTGCAGATGATAAAAGGGTTCTTGCATTGATATCATATTCCCTTGAAGTATTGTGGGAAAACATTAAATTCTAGATAATTTTAACTGACAAATCTAAAACTTGAGAAAAGATCTCCTCTCAATGAGGTCTACTACTAACCCACTCCACAAATTTTCGCTCTAGTCCCAGTGGGTTTTAAAATTCAGAGTAAGTGCAAGTGAGTTATCTCTGCTGCACAGGGTGTCCTGTACACTCTTTGACTAATAGCTAATTTCTAAAACTGAGATAGAGACATAGTTTGAAACTTGGAATGCTGAACTGAAGGGGAAAATGAGAATATAGGGGCTGCCCAAATATTGATGCAAGTGGCTGCTCTTTGTACTTGACCCTGCTCCCCCCCCCTTAATAAAATAAGCAAACGCAAACCTCTGGTACTCTCATGGGCAAAACTGCAAACCCCCCCCCCTGCAGTTCTTTTTTACAATGTATAACATATAGTATTGTTCTGAATTTTAAATTTTAGACCTCCCAGTTCACAAAACCTGAACTCATGAAATGGGAAAATAAAGAATTTCCTCTTATACTTAAATTCTATTTTATAAAATGTTATTTTTTCTTTACAACACCATTTTTTTTTTTCAACGAATTTTAAATTAATTTTATTTGTGCAAGTTGAGATTTTCTTGAAATAAAGTTATCTTTAACTATGTACATCACTTGTATAATTCCCTCCCCTTGTTTACAAAAGCAAAAAAAATGGCGCAAATCACAAACTTCCTTGGTGCTTACGTAATTGAACTAACTTTATGTTTTCTGAGTTTACCAAATATATTTCTGAAAAAATAATAAATTCTACCCTTATGTGGTCCTGTCTGCTGGGGCTAGTTAGTAAATATCTTGACACCTAAGATTTCAAATGTGTCCCACCTCTGACTAAACTGAGTTAGTTGTTCTAGTTTCTGAATTTTAACTCAATCAAGGCTCACCTCGTCGAGCAAGTGTTTGCATTTTGGTCGGTCTCTTCAGAGAACATTGAAATGGTGTAAATTGGTCTAATGTCAGTCGATATTCCAAAGCTCCTAACTCGTCGTTTTGAATCGCAAGAGAAATGGAATTTTTTCTAAAATATTTAAGATGTCACAATAATTTCTAATGCACTGATAGGACCAGACCAAGTAATAAAGTTAGAATTGCAGCTTTTCTCAGAACATTTATTCACTCAAACACATGCTTTATATCCCCTTTCATTGTTAATTTCATTCAATTTGAAACTATGGGTCTATCCTAAACCAGTTTAGAAATTAGCTCATTTGATTTTCGGGACACCTGATAGATAAAACATAAATAGAAACAAACTCCAAAACGTTTAAGAAAAACACCTGAATTTTTTGGATTCTGATGATTTATTTGGTTTTAAATGTATATTATCAATTTCATCTGACGATATCTTCATAATTGAATCCTAAGAATTGGCGAGACGATTAATGAATCTGCAGAAAAAATCACTAGGTTCTGATCAATATTTACGAAGTAAAGAATAACATATAAATGAATGCAAAAAGCGAGTAAAAGAATGTTCCTTTCTGTTAATCTTCAAAGATAGAATATTTTTATATACTAGCATTATCTGTCTTGTTTTATATAATGTGAATAATGGAAAAACAAGTAGAATGATATTGATAAAAAAAAAAATACAAATTGAATTGTTTTTAATTACAAACAAATAAAACTTATTGTTACAAATTGAATTTGTTTGCCTGTTTATTCTTCGAGTTGACGACTCTATGATTTATATAACATTCTAGTTTTATTTGCGACAATACAAGACAGTTTGTTCCGATATATGCAGATTTGATTTTGTGCGTAATGCTGCTTGGCAAGGTTCGAGCATGCTCATGCAAAGTACAATTGAGCATGACTCGATTCACACTACTAAATGCGTTGATAGAAGGAACTGACTGTAACTTCATGCGTTACCTGCAGTGATAGTTGATATGTTTGAATATAGAATGAAAAAAAAGACATGATGGGATAATATGGGCGAGGTATGGCTCATACCACATGTGCATACTGAAACATAACTTCTACGCACCTGAAAGAGACTGCAATAGGATGGTGGGCGCTTCAAGGGTTGCATATAATTAAGAAAGAGGAGCAAACAAGTTGGCGTGAGAACATAGTGTTAAAATGAATTTTATTAATTTTATTTAAAATTAGCAGAAAATTTGCCCGGCAATGAAATTTGGCATCATTAAAATATACAGTAGAAAACCTCTCTGGCTGCAGCCACCCCGTCCTTGAGTAGTGTCTTGACCGCCAGAGGGGTGAGCCGCTCTGAAGGGTTTTTTCGTAACGAATAAAGCATAATTGCTTATAATATAATGTAAACAAATCTGACGTATCTTTCTATTTAAATGGGAAGTTTTGAGGGCTCATCTGTGAGAAAATAGTAACTTTCTATTTAATGAATTTTTTACTGCTGACAAAAGGATCAATTTGTGATGTGTTTTCAAGTTTTTATTCTTCGTCGAAACAACTATTCTTTTCGTAGTTCTGTCTTTTTCACGCTCTTAAAAGTAAATTTAACCGATCTCTTTGTCATGCAGGTTGGAATTTCCAGACTGATTCCATCGATTTTCCTGTCAAGCTGCCTTTGAGTTGAAAGTTTGCTTGCTGACGGTTTACAAGCCACGTATCAGAAAAAATCCTCCTCAAGACGAATTAGAGCCGAAAGGCACAAAATTCATTTGTTAAAACGTCTATAGTACTACAAACACATACTGGTTAGTAATTTAAATCACCTCTCAAATTAATTTTAGATTGAATTGTTACTTAAAAAACGCTTACCTTCGGCAGACTCGTTAACCAAAAGGCGTTCCTCCCAATCGGCACTGTAATCATCAAAGCACTCCACTGCTGCTTCATGCTGGAAGGATTCGGGATCTTCTCTATTCCAGCAAGTTTCGAGAGCTCTGCTAATTGATCTTCCGCCGTCGATTCGTCGAATAAATCTAATTGTCTCTCGTCTTCTCTGCTACTGATTCCACAGCTAACGAAACATTTAGTGATCATTTCTTGACCTATTTTTTCCCTGGAGGTTTTAATGCAGTCAAGAGCATCTCCGACAGAAATTTTCTTTGATAGTCCACTAGCACTTTCGCTTCCATCCATGCGTGTAATGACGTGTCGCAGAACACACTGTCTATATTCTATCTTGAAACATTTTATAATACCGTGATCTAATGGCTGAAGTTTTAATGTCGTATTTGGCGGTAGAAATAACAGTTTGACATTTTTGAGCTGAGCTCCGTGCGCATGACACGTTGCATTGTTTAAAACAAGGAGAACTTTCCTGGCTTGATTCCTCATTTTTTTGTCGAAGTTTACCAGCCATTGTTCAAAAATAGATGAAGTCATCCATGCTTTTTTGTTCGCGTACCACGACACACCAAGACGGTTTAAATCTTTCCCTTTAAAACACCTGGGTCTTTGACTTCTCCAAATGACCAGGGGCTTCTCTTTCTCTCCAGCTGCGCTCACACAAAAACAAATGGTAAGCCGTTCCTTCGGAATTTTTCCACTTCCGGCTTCTTCGGATTTTTAAATCATGTTCTTATTGGACAAAGCGCAAAAACCAGTGGGAGTGGCCTCCCCTAAACTTTTTCATATACTCCTCAAAAATTTGTCATTTCCCCTCCCCTTGTGTGGATAAAAAAAATCGAACCTACTGTAATCCAGAATGCAACGAATATCAGAAGGTTTTTCATTGCAGATTATAGTGATTGTAAAATATTTAAGTGAAGAATCATATTAAAAGAGATGCCTATGTATTAAAACTTAGCAATATTTATTTTCCATCACACTCCAGGAAGATCCACTATTATACGAGCGAGCGAAAACAAAACAGGAGATAAAACATATCTCCCACAAACTCCGTCTCAAGGACAAGTGACGTAATCCTCCCGCTTGGTACCAGAGATAGCTAAGTAGGCATGCGCGTGGAGATAGTTTTGAAACGAAGGCTTAACAAGTATGCGATTATACAGACCGACAGACAGTCAACCCGTTGACGGATTTGGCCCAAACTTTTATACGGGCCTACATTCATGACGATAAAACTGTGTACCAAATTTTATCCATCTGGCTATTCAAGTTTTTGAATTATAGCGTTCGCATGACCGCGGACATACAGACAGACTTCCCGCTGACGGATTTTGTCCAAAATTTGATAGAAACCTACAAATTATGTTTCAAGACCACCTACCAAATTTCATCCCTTTATCTCTAATAGGTTTTGAGACACAGACATAACAGACATAATTCCAAAATTGTGTTTTTCGGACTCAGGGAGGTCTAAAACGTGGAGATTCGTCAAAATCTCGAGTTCAAATTTTTTGACGATTACAATACTTTCTCTTTGTACACTTCATATACGAGAAAGTAAAAAAGAGTGCCGTTTCGTCCATGTTAAATATGTTCTCGTCATCACATCCAGCCAAAAGAAGTGGAAGACGCTCCTGCCAATCTTCACATAAACTGAGGTCGACATCGGCTGCTTCGCCACACAGTGATCGAAAAGTAATGTTATTCCGTATGCGAAATCTGTTCAGCCACCCATTGCTGGCGGAGAAATTTTCAATTCCCAAAGCATCCGCAAGTTCTTTTGCCTTGTGTTTAATCATAGGTCCACTGACAGGAATTTTCTTCGCCCGAACAGTTTTAAACCATTCCAAAACGGCCTCGTTTATGTTGACATACTTTTCATGTCTCATCCGCTTGACACCACGAAATTTGAAGTCTTTGTACTCTTTCAAAATCAAATCGTTTTCTCTAATGATTTTGTTGATTTGCGTTCTTCCGCAATAAAATAATTCAGCTAACTTTCTCGCCGATTTGCCGTTCTCATATTGACGCAGAATTTCATGCGCTGCTCGAAATTTAGGAAAAGGCGCTTCGTCATCGTTGCAACTCAGATCACTGACCATCTAATAAAACAAGCGTGAATGACATTTTTGCTCCAAAATTATCAGAATCCGCTAACAGCCAATAGGAAGTAAGAAGTACAAACGAACTAACGACCTCCCTTAACCTGACCCTGGGTCTTTCGGCTCAAGGTTAGAAACATGAAGTGAGTAGGTTTTGCTGAAAAATGGGATGGGCGAACCCAACAGGCGGTAGTTCAGAGGGGTTGGGTGGCCGTTGCTAGGGGTTATTTTAACATTAGGTCTATGAGCCGAAAAATCCGTGCCACGAAAAATTGGCCGCTAAGCAGGGGTGGTCGTTCGAAGAGGTTTCACTGTAATATTTTTTTTTTGTTTAAAGTAGTATATAAATTGTGAGGGCGCTGTGGAGCAACGACGCGTTGGCAGCCGTCGAGTGTTGACAGTAGAGAAGAACGGGGAAGTGCCTGACGCGGGCTAGATGGGCTTGGCGAGTGGCGGACTAGAGTTTTAGCCGGTGGATTGTTTTACATGAAGTGTCAATAGTGTTTTGATATTAAACTCACAGCTCGAAATGTAACTGAGCGGGTGAGCATCTTATATTTCGTGTCATCATGTACATATTTCATCATTTGTGTGTGTTCGTTGTCCATGTCCCGTAACAAAGTCAATAAATAATTGGGATAAAAACCATTGGTCTTTATTTGTCTCCATCACTCACATAAAAGAAACCCCACGCAGAACGGAGAGTTTCACATAAATTATTTTCGTGCAGTGTTTATTTTAGAAGTTAATGGCAAAAAAGTGAGCAAAAACACAGAAGTTTGGCTTAAGTTTTGCTACTTAATTAAATAGCTTAAGAATAAATTAATTAATTTTGAAAGTTGCAAATAGCATAATTGACCCAGAATAGTAGAGCAAATTTCAAGTTCTTATGTTCACCGTTAAGGAGGAAGAAACATGAGTCTGTCTTGGCACAGACAGACTCGTGTATTTTCTGCTTTATGTTATAGATGGCTAGTACAAGAAGGCTAGTTTTACGGTAGTTCATCAATTCATCTGCTTGTCCCTTTAACAATGGCACCCGAACTCCACTCGCGCATCGAATTACGATATTTTTAAACTTATAAGCTAAAATTTGGTCATTTATAGACATTATAATTCGAAGTAAAAATGATATGCAATCCATTAACATCTCAAGTGTTCTCCTGCATGTATGTATTTGGCATCATTCTCTCCAGATTGTATCCATGTAATATCGTTGAAATTTCAAAACTTCATTCCATTCTAAATTCAAAAGCATTCATTCAAGGGAGGATGGAACCTCCCCACGCCCTAGTGATATTAACAATCATTTAAAGTAACATTATAATAAAGTATGGAGTACATACCTGATAACCACAAAGGAGTCCCCCCCCCGTCCTGCATCCGGGGACACTGAATGACGATCTCCACGAAAGCAGTCGGAAGTGAAGCGAGGTTGGAGTCTTAACAGCCACCACCGGCCACGGCCCAACCCGTCCAGAAGAAGGTCCATCCCGTCGTAGAAGTGGAGGTTACTCAACCTCACAACATTATTGTACCCCCAGGAGGGAACTTACCCTTCGGTTCTCATCCACGTACTCGTGATGCCCCCCCGGGGATAATCACAAACAAGCCATCACCCCGCCCTGTCTTAGCATCCGGGTACTACATGAATTACCGGCCGCCACGACTTCATCGGGAACTGTGGTCCCCGCATAATAGCCCCATTACGAGCGGCTCATGCGGCGATCCCCCGTTTTACCTTATTACGACCCGTCAGCGGAGATGGGCCTTAAGAGCCAGACCACCATTACTATACCCACCACGGAAGCGAGAGCCCACTTACTTATCCGGCGGCTTCTCATCTACATACTCGTGATGCTCCCAGGGGGAAAACTTGACCTGATAAAATAATTCTAAGAGCGAGAGTCTTTGAAAGGGATCTGGTGCACTTTTGAAACTATTCCAAGTTACAGCAACTAGAGACAGTGTGTAGAATTCCATGCCTCATTACTGAATAGATGGAGATTTGCTACCTGTGAAGGGATTATTAAATGAGGATGATTAATTTCAAAAAACGTGATTTCATTGCTAGATTTCATGAAGGAACTTGAGAAGCATAAATAATCTTTATGCAACTACTTTAACCCTCCAACCGTTAGACTTTCAGATTCCTACGTTGAACGATATTGTCACGCTAAAAGAGAAGGTTATTCTTCAAGTTGTGAGGTTTTGGACAAAAGGATTTCAACCCCCTTTTGTGGTCATTTTCGCGCCGTAGGGGGTCTATTAGACATGTTATCGTTCAGCAGTGACAGATGACTTCTAACCTCGATTCTTTGTGACAGAATCCTTTGTTAGAAGACCCTTCTTTGAGTATTCTCAAAAAGTTGGTCAAACTGACCCTCCCCTGACCACAGACACTCCCTCTCATTATGTCGCAACGTGACACCTGGGGGGGGAGAGAAAAACTTGTAGAAGGAAAATCTCGGGTCTGACACTTGTATGGAACTTTTCTTTCCCGAGATAGTCTCGGGTCTGCCGTTATGAGAGGAAAAAAGTTCACTCAGATAACTCGGGCCTGATGTTAGGAGGGTTAACGTGTTGATACTGGCGTGAGATAGCACACCTTTGGGTCGCGCGGATATCTTATCCGGCTGTGTGCTCTGCCAGTGGTTCACAATGATTACACATGAATGTTTCAATGATTGAAGTTTTGAAAAGTAAAAAGTGGTAAGGACTGTTCGTAATACTTTTGCTTAATAAGCAAAAGGACAAAGCGTTTATTAATTAAAATCTGTAGTGTGTTTTTGGGTCTATATTAGCTTATAAAAATCCCCGCCGGCAAGCCGGAGTGCAAAGGCAGATTCCTTTAGTCCGGAGATATAAGAAAAAGAACATTTCGCCCTCTATTTTCAAAAGGATTAGAGTTGTAAGAATGAAAGAGAGTGGGAGGGACTGCAAATGACGAGAATTTTCCAACAAGGGGTAACGTGCATAGGTTGAAAGGTACTTTAAGTTGTGGGGGGGAGGGAGGGGAAATCGCTTCTCACCTCATAACTTCTAAGCATTGCAGCTATCAAAAAACTTTAAATACAAAAATTGTTCGTTATGATAAGATGATAATTCTCCTAATTTAAAATTTCTTTCTGTCTTCTATTTTAAAGGAATTATGTATGGGGAAATGAAAATTTCAACCCCCTTTGAGCTGGATAGCCCATCTACGAACTGGGCCGACATTTTCCCTATCCTTACAACATATCCGACGCCGGTTAAAATCGAATCAAAATTACTCCAGTTATCGTGTTCACAAGATAACATGGGCAAAAGCGTTATACATATACAGGATTCCCAATTATATCTGTTACACCCCCTTAACTTCTAAACGGTGACAGCTTAGGCCATAAAGTTGGTGTCTAGGTATAGTAAAAAAGCTATGCGATACTCGTTGAGACAACTTGCAACGCCATCTATCGGCAATTTTTGGAATTAGCGGTCCTATCTCGTAAACGGTGAAAGATACCAGAAAAAAGTCAATTAGAAAGTTGTAGCGTACTCTCGATTTAGTATTAAAAGATACCTTGCGCACATTAGTACTCAAAACAGAATGTAAAAAATGAACATTTCTTTTATTGTAATTTTCAACACTATGGCGTCGTGAAACACGAGCGAAGCGAGAAAACCAGTCCAGAGTGCAATATGTATTGTAGCTAACGGAGAGAATTTTGAGCAATATAAATAAACGATCCAGAAGACAGAGACGTGTCTCAGTTTCTTTCTTCCACACTTTATGCCATGACAATTTTCGAAATTATTACAAAACAAATGTTCATTTTTTGCATTCTGTTTTGAGTATTAATGTGCTCAAAGTACCTTTTTGTACTAAATCGAGAGTGCTCTACAACTTTATAATTGACATTTTCTCGTATCTTTCACCGTTTATGAGATAGGACCGCTAATTAAAAAATTTGCCGGTAGATGGCGTTGTAAGTTGTCTCATCGAATAGCACATAGCCTTTTTACTATACCTAGACACCAACTTTATGGCCTAAGATGTCACGGTTTAGAAGTTAAGGGGGTGTACCGGATGTAAGTGGGAACCCTGTATATACATTCATAAACTTTTGAACGAAGGGTGGTTTTGGGTCCTAGGGGTTATGGTCGGTGAAGATCTGCAGAAATTTTCCTGAAGTCGAATGAGCACCATTGCAGTAGGTAGACTTCCTGTAAGGAATCTACCTAAAAATCACCTTTTCAATAACGCGATATAAAATGGAACCCTATCAACACAAGAACTGAAAGGTCTAAAAAAACGCAAGGCACGATTTGTGTTTACTGATGAAAAAAGCCGTACATTTATGCCATGGCGAGCTTTCTTTCCTTTTTTCCAGCTATCAATAGTTCTTATTCAAGGAATCGGTAGGTGCGTCGGTTGTTCGGGAAATCGCAGGTACAGTAAAAACGAACTATACAGATAAACTAAAGGGCTATACAAATGCTTAAGAATTAATGTATATCATCTTATACATCAGTTCGGAGTTTTCTGTAGAAACTATATATCACTACAGTTAGGAGCAACTCAAATTGTAAGACGGCTAAAGATACGGGACAGCTGTTATTACACCCTGTTAAATAGTCATAAATGTCATTCTAATGTAGCTTTTTTTTATTTAGTGTAGTTAAACTTAGTTACATCAATGTCCTTAACGAACGAGTACGACGGTCAGACGAGGAAGCTGGCGCCTGAACCAGCACTCTGTCTTCAAGTTTCCAAGCCATGGACATTTGTCCCTTGGCGTCAGTTTTAGCGTGCACGAGGGGCCTCAGATAAATGGAGGATCTTTAGTAGAATCCAGTTTCGAAACTGAAGCCGTACCAGTAGGCCACCGCGGTACCATCTTAACACTCTGACTCCTAATCCGGCCGTAACCGGCCATGCAACTTCTATACTAATGGGGCGGATTTCGGCCGGCTACTGTTCCGAAAGCGGGGAGAAGGCAATTGGGCGAGTGGTCATTAAGGCACACCTTGGAGTAGAGATAAGAGATAAAAGGCCTTCCATTCACATCTTCCACCACCCGCAGTGAGGACAAAAGGGGAAACGGGATGAACGAATCTATTTCACCTATCCATTAGTAAACAAACCTCCTTATACAACTGTACTCATATTTTGAGAACCCTCAGTGGTCATTCACATCTTCCACCACCCGCAGTGAGGACAAAAGGGGAAACGGGATGGACGAATCTATTTCACCTATCCATTAGTAAACAAACCTCCTTATACAACTGTACTCATATTTTGAGAACCCTCCATGCTTCGTTCAGTTACATGTGACCTTATAGGCTGGTTGTATACGAGGTTTTGTTTACCAATGGATAGGTAAAATAGATTCGTCCATCCGTTTCCCCTTTTGTCCTCTGCGGTGGTGGAAGATATGAATGACCATGAGGTTCTCAAAATATGAGTACAGTTGTATAAGGAGGTTTGTTTACTAATGGATAGGTAAAATAGTCGTCCATCCCGTTTTCGCACATCTCCTGCGGGTGTAAAGATATGAATGACCACTGAGGGTTTCTCAAAATATGAGTACAGTGTATAGGAGGTTTGTTTACTAATGGATAGGTAAAATGGATTCGTCATCCGCTTTCACCTTTTGTCCTCCCTGCGGGTGGTGGAAGATGAATGACCACTGAGGTTCTCTCAAAATAAGTACGCTTTATACGGAGGTTTGTTTACTAATGGATAGGTAAAATAGATTCGTCCATCCCGTTTCCCTTTTGTCCTCACTGCGGGTGGTGAAGATATGAATGACCACTGAGGTTCTCAAAATATGAGTACAGTTGTATAAGGAGGTTTGTTTACTCAATGATAGGTAAAATAGATTCTCCATCCAGTTTCCCTTTGTCCTCACTGCGGGTGGTGGAAGATATGAATGACCACTGACGGTTCTCAAAATATGAGTACAGTTGTATAAGGAGGTTTGTTTACTAATGGATGGTAAAATAGATTCGTCCATCCGTTTCCCTTTTGTCCTCACTGCGGGTGGTGGAAGATGTGAATGACCACTGAGGGTTCTCAAAATGAACAGTTGTATAAGGAGGTTTGTTTACTAATGGATGGTAAAATAGATTCGTCCATCCGTTTCCCCTTTGTCCTCACTGCGGGTGGTGGAAGATATGAATGACCACTGGGAGTTCTCAAAATATAGTACAGTTGTATAGGAGGTTTGTTTACTAATGGATAGGTGAAATAGATTCGTCCATCCCGTTTCCCTTTTGTCCTCACTGCGGGTGGTGAAGATGTGAATGACCACTGA
>BGPR01000122.1:691043-719838 GCA_013235015.1 Araneus ventricosus | reverse complement strand
TTCTAGAAATGTAACTGTTTAATGTGTATATTTTATCAGGAATTTTTCTGTCAACTCAGCTCAAATATTTGGGAAGATATAAAGGTTTTCTTAAAAAATCTCAAATTTTCCCACCTGTTTTAAGCTTATATTAAGTGAGTTTTCTGTTATAATATACTGAAACTAAGAAAAGATGACAATATGTTAGAGAAGCATTATGTGTATGGGAATTTTGAATATTACAGGAATTGGCATTTTTAGTAAATAGTTTTACTGCGCATGAGCGACAACATGTAATTTTTTTCTTTCAACTTTAAAGCACGATATATAGATAACTATATCAAAATTCAGTTCAATATCGTTAGATATTCAGAAAGATATCGTGCATTACAAGAGCAGAATTTTAGCTCCTTTCGAAAAGAAGCTAAAAGATGAGGGTTGCGGCACAAATTGATATTTTTCTTGTCCATCTTTAAATACTTATATTAATTGTGTAGTGGTTGGAATTTGCCTATATCCATGAACACTTATCAATTATGTGCATAGGTGGATTTTGATAATATGAGGCCAAGGCAATATTTTGAGGCCTCCCCTCGAAAACTGTAAGGGTGATACAAATATGTGACGTAAAATAACTTATATGCTTTTAATTCTAGCTGTATGGTATCTTCGTTATTCAATTTGAAGTATTGTTGTTTATCTTATTTCTAACATTTATTTCCTCATTTTTGCAAAGCATATATTTTACTCTTGGCCAATTATATATGCTATATCATTTTCATAACGCTATATGTAAGGCATGTCATAATTTCAGGTATTGATTGTGGGATCGTCAAGTGCAAACATGAAAAAAAGTAGGTAGTTAATGGTTTATTTTACTTTGATAAGAGATTAATAAAATATAATCAATCTAGAATAATAAGAGGATGAAGATTAATGCTTTTTAACCATTCATATTTAGTTGATTTTACTTCTTATTATACATTTCTCCTTTCTACATAATCTATAAAATTCAAATCTTTAAATCATAATGACAAATCAAAATTTCTTCCCGTTGTCTCCTCGACAACCTGTTTCTTTCTGTCCGACCATTGAGATTGACATGAGGAAAATATTCTTACCACATTTGTATTGTGGCTGAGGGTAAATACGTATTCAGATGTTTTTTAGACATGATCATAACTTGCTATCTGCTAAAAAACTTGTCTCTTTGCATTCTCACTCTTACAATTGCTTTAGTTTCGGTTGGTATTATTTTCTCTAAACAATCTGTAGATATACAATCTGGTTGAATAGAATTTCAGTTTGCTAATATCGATGTTTTTTACCTATAAATGTGACATATACGTTCTATTCTTCTGAAGAGTTTTAGGGACAAAAGGACAAAAGTAATATGTGACTAGAGTGAAATACAGACAGTCTCACAGTGGTATGGGACGTATGGAAACCTTAATTATATTATATATAAAACAGATAAAGAAATTAAAATAGCATCCCTTATCTTTTTTCATTTACTCCAACGAATAAATGTTTTCCTGATAATATAATATTAAGAGCAGTGTTTGTTCTGGTTTTGTATCTATCTAGATAGGTTGGATAATAAATTCCAAACATTCAAATTTTATAAATAGGAACAAAATTCAAATTGTTTTTATTAAATATTTTTTTTCTTTTCTTACGCTTTTAATAAAGAAAAACTTATTCAGTCAAAGAGAAATGAGCCTTCATAAATCACAACTTATAGTTATGAACTATAATAAATTTTACTGCTAACCGAGAACCATTTTATATTTTATTCTAAATTTTGAGCTCGAATAAAAGAAAGAACTTTTGCCCTAAAGAGAATGGAATAATCTAATAACAATACAGGCAAATAATAAAATATACTCCGAAATTTTTTTCTAAAACAACAGCATTTGAGATGAATTAAGATAATTTTTTTAAAAAATATATCTAGTTTAATCTTTACATAAATGTTAAATTGCTTTCATCATTCTTTTTCTAAAAGTTATCTTGTTAAAAATGAAATATGAAAATGAAGAGATCTTCTAAATATAATATAACTAATCAAAAGTATAAGTGGGTTGCAGAATAAATGAATACCTTTAGAATTTCAATGCTTTTCAAATATCTCCGAAAGGCGAAAGGATTTTCCTAGAACTTCAACATGTAAGAGGTTCTACAACTCACAGCCTAGTAAGGGTCGTGGTGTTTGGAAAATGAAATTGACAAAGAAAATGATTTAGGACTCATTCCATTTTACAGAAAACTGATAAATGTAACTTCACCAATGGTTTGCTTGATAAGCTAAATTTACATGCATTTTTTGTTTGAAAAAAAGAAATTATATTCAGGTGATATAAAGATTTTCTTAAATCTACACTTTTCCCCAAGTGTTTGTTTTCTATAACATCAGAGTTTGCAGCCAATTATTATTATATACTGAAGCCTTCCCTTGAATAAATTATTTATAACAGAATCATCTCAATATGTTGTAGTATTGTAATAAAATTTGTTGAAATACATTGAATATTAGAGGAAATATGGAATTGTAGTAAATAATTTTTACTGCGATGATGCAACGTAGTAATCTATTTTCTTTCTTCATAACTAAAAAGCGTATATAGGGCAGCTTATATAAAATTCAACAGATATCGTTGAATTCGAGAAGACATCTGTATGTAGCGATATGAATTTTATTTTCTAAAGAAGCAAGTGATGGGGTTTTCTACAAATGATATTTTTTTTTAAAAATTTGAATCTTCGGAATAGTCGTCGACGAACTGCACCTAATAACTGGTATTATTATAATATACTATATTCAGATATTCAACTTACATAAGTTTAATATTGCAGTTGAATCGATTTAATCTCATACAAGCTATTTTGAAGTTAAAATATAACGAAAAACTGAAAAATCAAAATATTTAAATGTGGATCACATTCAGAGTTTGTTAGTATCTTGCATATAAAAAATAAATCTTAATTTAGTAAATAATTTTTAATAAAATGGTAAAAAAAATGATAACTTTTTTAAAATCTAAATAGCATAAAGTCTTTAAGTTTAGACTGTTGAGTCAAACACTACTTACAAAAAATGGACACACTGAAGTCTGACTACGTATGAGAAAACATGAAAAAAAAATCCTAAGACAATGACGTCCTGAAATTTAAGCATACTTAATTTTAATTTTAAATTCAATTTTACGTCTGATTGCGTTAAATTAAATAAAACCATAAATTAAATTAACTGATAATAATTCAAGATAACAAAAGCTATTACCAATGTATCTGGCCCAAAAAGTTTAGGCCCCAAACGTTTAGTTACCACTCATCTGCTATTCCTACACGAATCATTCTATAGAACCATCGCGTCTGATAGGTGCAATCGGACTTCATCAAAAGATGTCGTCTTCTGCATATCTCTATAAGATTATATTTCAGTGCTAGAGGTTACATCTATCAATAATACAATTATCTAATCTTAGGACTTCATCCCCCCCCCCCATTACTTGTTCTTTGGCTGTCTTTCATTCACTCATTAATTTTTTTAAAGACAAGAGGGAGAAACTTTTCAAATGAGGAGAGGATTACTACTATAAACAAGGCTGCAATGTCTAAGAATCTCCGTCTTCGACTTAGGCTGATGTTCTCTATACAGATCTTAGGCCCTAGAATATCAGGACGGGTGTGCCTCCTACAGCCTGTGCGGGAAATCCTTTGCATAACATAACATTCCAGGCTAATTATATCTATAATAAACATTTACTTTACTACTTTATTATATTATTTACATAATTATTAAACTTAAGTTACATAATTACAATTTTTACGGCCATGACGATATTTAAATATATATTTTTTATGGTGAAACGATTTTTTTGTCTAATTAATTTCTTTTCTAAAACTGTATATTCTATATATCTATTTTTTATTCTTATGAAATGGATGTATCTAGGGTATGCACGTAAAATTCTACACTATACTCAATATAACCAATTAAGATTATAGTTACAAAATATAATGCATTATTACATCTTTTAGCTTTCTTACAGAGCCAAAAAAATTCTAGCATGATTGTAATCCGATATCTTTCTGAATATCAATGATATTGAACTGAATTTGTTATAAGTTGCCCTATATCTGGCTTTTAACAGGTTGAAAATTATATTACCATGTTTTGCGCATGCAGTGAAAACATTATTTACTTAAAATGCCTTAATATCCTGTAATATAACATCTTCCAGAATTTTACCATAGTAGCTTCTCCTTATATTGTCATCTTTTCTGTAGGTTTCTGTGAGTAACTATGAAAACTCGCATATATAAAGTATAAAACATTGGTGGAAAATTTGAGACTTTTAAGAAAACCTTTATATTCCTTCCAAATATTTAGTGATGAGTTTACGAAAATTCCTGTAATTGCTACATTAAACATTGCCATTTGAAGTTTCCAGCTTTATCAGTATTCTGTAAGGGGTGAGCCAAAAAACGTTTCTTTGTCTCTATCAGTTTGATCTGGTCCCCAATTGCCCTCAGGACGAATCTTCAATGTAAAATGTAATAGCTATTGGTTCTATTATTTGTATGTCGAGTTTAAAGGCAGCCAGTTAAACCATTCGAGAATTTTAAAAAATGTGAATCTGTACCAGGTCGATACTTTTGGGCACTATAGTGTATACGGAGGTTTGTTTACTAATGGATAAGTGAAATAGATTCGTCCATCCTTCTTCTTTGTCCTCACTGCGGGTGGTGAAGATGTGAATGACTGAGGGTTCTCAAAATATGGTCAGTTGTATAAGGAGGTTTGTTTACTAATGGATAGGTGAAATAGATTCGTCCATCCTGTTTCCCCTTTGTCCTCACTGCGGGTGGTGGAAGATGTGAATGACCACTGGAGGTTCTCAAAAATAGTACAGTTGTATAAGAGGTTTTTTAATAATGGATAGGAAATAGATCTCGTCCATCCTGTTTCCCTTTGTCCTCACTGCGGGTGGTGGAAGATGTGAATGACCACTGAGGGTTCTCAAAATATGAGTACAGTGTATAAGGAGGTTTGTTTACTATGGATAGTGAAATAGATCTCGTCCATCCCGTTTCCCTTTGTCCTCTACTGCGGGTGGTGGAAGATGTGAATGACTGAGGGGTTCAAATATGAGTATAGTTGTATAGGAGGTTTGTTTACTTGTGCGGATAGGTAGAAATAGATCGTCATCCCGTTTCCCTTTTGTCCTCACTGGGGTGGGTGGAAGATGTGAATGGAAGGCCTTTTATCTCTTATCTCACCCAAGGGCGTGCTTAATGACCACTCTCGCCCAACTGCCTTCTCCCTGCTTCGGACAGTAAGCCACCCCATTAGTATGGAAGCATGGCCGGTTACGTCTAGGAGTCAGAGTGTTAAGATGGTACACGTGTCCTGGTGGCTTCAGCCTGGACGGACTTCAGTTTCGTGGATTCTACAAAGATCCCCATTTATTGAGGCCCCTCGTGCACTAAGTCTGACGCCAAGGGAAAATGTCCATGGTGGAAACTTGAAGATAGAGTGCTGGTTTGGCGCCAGCTTTTCGTCTGACCATCGTCTCGTTCGTTAAGGACATTAATAACTAAGTTTAACTCTAAATGAAAAAATCTACATTAGAATACATTTATGACTATTTAACAGGGTGTACAACAGCTGTCCCATATCTTTAGCCGTCTTTCAATTTGATTTGCTCAACTGTAGTGATATATAGTTTTACAGAAAACTCCGAACTGATGTATAAGATGCATTAATTCTAAGCATTTGTATAGCCTTAGTTTATCTGTATAGTTCGTTTACTGACCTGCGATTCTGAACAACAAGCACCTAGCGATTCCTTGAATAAGAACAATGATAGCTGGCAAAAGGAAAGAAAGCTCGCCATGGCATAAATATACGGTTTTTTCATCAGTAAATACAAATCGTGCCTTGTCTTGTTGTGTCAGGTTTCTGTTGATAGGGTTAATTTTATCGCGTTATTGAAAGGACTTTAGGTAGATTCCCATGGTACGCCTCCAGGAGGTTTGGCCCTCTTTCCTACTACTTGTACATATCATATATCTCTTCATCACCTTCATCTTTGAGTGTTTATCGCAAACTCATACCCACTGGATAATGCATTTCTTTTCCCCACTCTTAAGCAGTCTCCCGTAAAGTATCATCATGTTTTCTTTGTATTTTCCTTTAATTCTTCTATTATTCAGCATTAGTCGAGGAAATGCTTTGTAACCCTCACAGTCACTATGTCGCCGCTACAGACCTTATGTATGGGCCAGGCATTGTAAATCATGATATCGTTAGAAACAACAAAGCAAGGGTTTGCGTGATCTGACGACTCTAAGGAGCAGCAGCACACTGCATAACACCGCACAATTTGTTTTGAAATCCCAAGCACTAAGTCAGGCTCTACCAATTTTTTGAAGAGCCTATGCCGGTGAACCACTGATCAGCAGCACACATATTCCCATCCATATTACATCCGTATAGTATAGGAAGCCTACCACCTGCCAATGGTACTCATTCGACATCGAAAATTTTGGCAGATCTTCACGATCATGACCTCTAGACCCAAAACCACCCTAACGTGGCAAAAGTTAGTATATCAGGCTTTAAAAAGGTGAAAGTGTCCATTTTGGTCTGGAAGAGATAAAGTATGGTTCCAATCTTCTTTTTTAGGACATTGAGGATATTATTATATTTTAGGTAAAGTATTCGATTTTTTACGTAGCTCGGCCAGTATTGTAGCTGAAGGTTTACCTCTGTACGGCAGTTGTGAAAACTTACATGCCGTGAAAAACAACAGAATATAGTACGAAGAACGCTTAAGTACCTAAAAAGGAATTCCCTCAGAAACCGTGACTAAGTTGCAAAGTTCGTCTGGATTATGTAAAGCTAAAGGTACAATATTTAAAATGAGGTGTCGTTAAGATTATTTAGAAATTAAAGAATTAAAATATCATATGGTACAGGGTTCCCACTTAGAGATTTCGTTACCCCCTTAACTTCTAATGAGGACAGTTTGTTTTGCTACAAAGTTGATATCTGGGTATAAAGTAAAAGTACATATGCTACTGATTAGATCAAGCTACAGCCCATCTATCGGACTGGAATTAGCGGTCCTATCTCGTAAGCGGTGAAAGATAGAGAAAAAGTCAACTAGAGGAGGAGCACTCTCAATTGTACCGAAAAGATACGATTGCGCACATTAATACTATAGCGCAAGACATGAACATGTTGTTTGTCGAAGCGATTTGAAAATTGTCGTATCATAAAGAGTGAAGAAATGTGCACTCGCTCTTCATGATATATTTATTGGTCAGAATGCTTCGGTATCATAGCATAACAATTTTGGATCTGAAGTTTTGAACTCGCTAACATTAGACCAACATGGAGGTGTATGCGGAGGCATCAAGCATCAGTATTGTAGTCGAAGAGTCTGCAATGTTGGCAGAGGTCCACGTAACCTGCCTTATGTTGGTGATAAAAGCCCAGTTATGTGAAGTCAGGTGAGCGCTGGGCATCTGCAAAGCCACCTATGCCTCGATGACTGATGGTCTTGGATAGCTCATTTAAGTACTAACCCTCCGCTAACATTGCAGGATCTTGACTACACATGCTTGTGCCTCCAACACTCTTCCCATAGCTGCATACTTGCAGAGAGAAATCAAGTCCGAGTACAATGTAGAAATATAGAGCGAGCATTTTGAAATATAAATCATGATCCGAAGAATGTAGACATCTCAGTTTCTCTCTTTCCAGACATTTTTTTTAAATGACAAATTTCGAAAGACCACAATTTCATTCTTGCTCATTTAGTAATAATGCGCAAGATTTTTTTCTACTAAAGAGATGTCAATCTCTCTAATGACTTTTTCCGGTATCTTTCACAATTGTGATAAGACGAGTAAGTTTACATATTACGATCGGGTTAAGTTGTCCTCAATTGAGTAGCCGAATGCTTTTTTACTATAGTCTAATTATTAACTTTAGGCCTAAACTGTCACCGATTTAAAGTTAAGATGTATGATATAGTGGAAATCTTATATGTATAAACTGCTTTTATCCTCCATCATGTTCAGTTGCTGAACACGATAATGGAGTAATTTTGATTCGATTTTGGAACTATGTTGTTGTAGTGATAGAAAAATTCACCATGGTTCAGAATGGGTATCCACTCAAGGAATTTGAAATTTTCATTTCCCATACATAATTCCTTTAAAATAGAAGACAGAAAAGAAATTTAAATTAGAAGAATTTATCGTCTTATAACGAACAATTGTATATTTAAAGTGATAGCCGTACAATTCTTAGAAGTTATGAGGGTGAAGTGATTTCCCTCCCTCTCCCACAACTTAAGAGTACCTTTTAACCTATGCATCGTTCCTTAGTTGGCAAATCTCGTCATTGCAGTCCTTCCACTCTCTTTAATCTTACAACCTAATCCTGTATAGAAAATAGGGGGAAATGCTTCTTATATTTTCATCTACTATTCAAAGGACACTGGCTTTGCCTCCCAACTGATGCGGAAGTTTTTTATTTATTTGAAAAAATACACTAGAATAAACTCAATTACAGAGTGGCTGATACAGAGAAAACACTAAAATAACACAGAACTGGTTTTCATGTAATGAACTTTAACAGTCATAGAAACTATTCTACGTTTAAAAAGCACACAAAATTTAAAACACAAATTCAAAAGCACAAAAAAGCCAGCCATTCAGTCTTAAAGCTACAGAATACATATTAAAAACATCAAGATGATCTCAGAGTACCTGTTAAAGTCTATAAAATTGTAGAATAGAAAATTAGCGTATGTAATTAAACCTAGGTGAAATACATTACAACAATAGCGCCTTCCTCAGATCTTCAGTCGGCACAGAAAAAGTGGAATGGCTATATCACTGCAATCATGGCATCATTAATATCTTAGTTAGACTAAAATAAGACAAGAAGATAAGTCGGAAAATACCTCAACTGTGCTACACAAGGATGTTAAGTCATGAGAATGAGGATAAGTCTTGTGGATACATAGTGATCTGTGATAAAGTAAGTACCAAAAAACCTGAGTAAATTGTTCCGTAATATTTTAAATTTAGCTTCTTGTAGACCGTCCGACAGCTTTAATGGCAGGTCCTCAGAGACAATGATAATATGTTGGGTAAAATTGAGTCTAGTCAGCGTCACCATGCTATAACTGATTCTGGATCCAAGAAAATATTAGTGATTTGCAAGAGTAAAAATAGGCTGATTTCCTAGTAAAACTAAGGATGCTCAGCATTTTCAAACATTGAGTATAATTTATTAACGATCTTCCACCTGAACTATAAGTTATCAGGCACGTTCTGTAAAAAAGACTGCATCAACACTGGATCGTATTTATCTGAAAAATTTGTATCGTCGGCAAAAACAGGACACGAAAACCAATACAAAGATAATTTATAAACAAAATAAAAGCAAAAAGACCAAGATTTGAAACCCTGAGAAACACCTTGATAGCAAATACGTAACTTGAACGAAGTAATGAAGTTTCATCTTGTTATCAGTATTCTGTAAAGCGGGGTGGGCCAAAAACCTTTTTGTCTTCATCAGTTTGTAGACGGTCCCCTAATTGCCCTCAGGACCAAATCTTCAATGTAAAATGTGAGATATTGTCTATTCTTTACATGTACGAAGTTTAAAGGCAGTCAGTTAAACCATTCCGGAGAAATTCTAAAAAATGTGAAAATCTACAAGTGTCCGGATACTTTTGGGCATATAGTGTACATCTGTACCCATATTTGGAGAACGCTCAGTGGTCATTCACATCTTCCACCACCCGTAGTGAGGACAAAAGGGGAAACGGAATGGACGAATCTATTTCACCTATCCATTAGTAAACAAACCTCCTTATACAACTGTACTCATATTTTGAGAACCCTCAGTGGTCATTCACATCTTCCACCACCCGCAGTGAGGACAAAAGGGGAAACGGGATGGACGAATCTATTTCACTTATCCATTAGTAAACAAACCTCCTTATACAACTGTACTCATATTTTGAGAACCCTCAGTGGTCAGAGGGTTGATGTAATTAAAAGTAGCTAGCGTATTTGAAAAGAATTCAGTTTTAAACATAATTATAAGGTTATATAAACAATTTGACTAATATTTAAAAGGAAGGTTTATTTTCATGAAATTAATTCTGTAGGCCTAACGTCGTAGAATGTTGTTTACTATGGATTTGGACACTCCTAGCTATCTAGCTATCCACTTGAGTTGTCACTGACTATACAATAGCCAGATGGATAGAAATATAAAATGCAAGCTGGCGTTAAGGTGTTAAATATAAAAATACTTTACATAGGCAAATAAATATCTAAAAAGTTTTCGTCATTCTTGGCCCGTGTTTACAGAAACAGCAAAAGCTGAGACAGGCAATATTAATAAATTGTTTCAATTATTTTCATTTTGCATATAAGTATCAGATAAGTGAGTAAATGTTTAAAAAATTTGCAATTATAATTCATATCTACTTTCGTGTATCATCTGCTATCGGCATCAGTTATCTCGCAATCAGTTAAGTCACAACTGCACATCCCTGAGTGAAACGTTTCAGCTTTGAAAGAAATCGAACAAAACAGTTCGACGTTTAGATAAAAGCAGTGATGATGTAATTGTTATGAAATTTGTCATGTACCGTTTTAAATGGAATTTGAATTAATTATACCGTTTTTTAAAGCTCAGCTAATGTGCATTTTAATCAATACAATGTATTTGAAAAATGATTATTTCAACGAAACAAATGTTTCGGGAACTATGATCTTAAGGGGAAACCAGCGGGAGTGGTCTCCCCTAGACTTTCTCGCATACTTCCCCACAAAGGTGCTGTTTCGCCTCCCCGCGTAGATAAAAAAATTCTAACCTACTGTAACCCAGAATCCAATGACTATCAGAGGGTTTTTCCTTGTAGATTATAGTGATTATAAAATATTTAGGTAAAGAATCAAATTCAAAGCGATGAAGCAAATGATTCAAAGCTATCACACACTTCTAGGTTCTACTCTTGCCGGCTCAAGGACAAAGTGACGTAATTCGCTCAATAGCTTCCGCGTACACAGAGATTGCTACTAGTACGCATGCGAAGGAGAATCGGATTAGAAAAATTAATTATGCAATTTGAACGCCTTTTTTTAACCGACTAACACAAAAATTGGACACAAATCTACAGTTAAGGTAAGAAGGTCGCATACTAAATTTCATTTATCCCGGTAATTTCATTAAGAAGTTATTGCGATTAAAAATATGCGATTCTACAGACCGACAGACAATCAACCGTTCGATGGATTTGGTCCAAAATTTTATACGAACCTACATTCCTGATGATAAAACTGTGTACCAAACTTTATCCATCTAGCTATTCAAGTGTTTGAGTTATAGCATTCACATGACCGCGGACATACAAATAGACAGACTTCCCGTTGACGGATTTTGTCCAAAATTTGATAGAGACCTACAAATTATGTTTAAAGACCACATACCAAATTTCATCCCCGTAGCTCTAATAGTTTTCGAGTTATCATGTTCACAGACATACAGACGTAATTCCAAAATTATGTTTTTCGGACTCAGGGAGGTCTAAAACGTGGAGATTCGTCAAAATCTCGAGTTCGAATTTTTTGACGATTACAATACTTTCTCTTTGTTTACTTCGTATACGAGAAATTAAAAGGTGAATAAATACAGCGAGACACTATTTTTATGAATGAACGATAAAGCATGTTCTTTTATAGATATATTGATTATATATATAAGTGCTAATTTTTGTTCCATAGGTCTATTAAATTATTTATTAAAAAGTTCAAATTCGATTCCATGTAAATGCGTATTTCGAACACTTTTAAGAAGTAGAGAAAGTTAAAATATTCTACTCAATAATTTACTCTGCACTGCATGATTTTAGTAACCCATCAACTAAGGCTATAGACTCAATGCTTTGTTCAAAATATGTTACTACTATTTCAAACATTTTATCAGTTATGGTTATAAATTTTCTTAGGCATGAGTTAATTAAATCTCAGAACAGAATGTCTTGAGAACGAAAGTAAGTTAATAACTTTTAAACAAATGTTCTATGAAAGAGTGGCTGCGATTGATTTGAAAAAGTAGGGGGGGGCAAAATTTTTTATTGACATCTAAAAGTACTCAGGAGTAAAGGGATAAACAAAAAAATTTAAAAAATTTAGCTATAAAATTAGCTAACTTTCCCGGATACTACTGCTTTTTAATAATTCTTAGTTTTAGACAACTAAAATGAAATAAAAATTTAAATTTCCCTGCAAAAAGTAGGGAGGAGACTGCCCCCCCCCATTACTCGCCGCCACTGATATGAAAATCAATAGTTTTTTGTGTTTATGAATTATTTCTCAATAATTCATCAAACCTTCCTCAAATTCGGTTGTAAGAATATCATTTCCTTCTATAGAAATTTTCTTAGCCTCTTAATGATAATCATAATTTATTTAAATATCACACCATATAATGAGCCAAATTCAGAACAATCAACGACTCTTGAAAAAATGCCTCAACTCTCAAAAAACGATTTGTTAACTTTCTTAGTTGTTAACAAGGATAAATTTTTCAAGCCGCAGATGTTGTGTACAGTGGCGTAGCGAGGGGTGGGCAAGGGGGATATGGATGCCCGGGGTGCCACTATTTCGAGGCTCTTCGAAGAAAATATATTTGCGTTTAAGTTTTTAATGCCAGAGGTTGACGAATAAGATTAGGAGGGGGCGAAAAATAAATATTAAACCGCGGGCGCTATTTTCCCTCTCTGTGCCACTGGCAGCAAGCTCGTAATCTTCATCTCGAAAACGATTATCTTTTTCAACCCTGGTTGTATGTATTATGTTCCATCGTTTTAATTACCCCATTTTCTTAATAGTTATTTGTGCCAACATTCCAAGTAATATCCCTGATACTTCTCAATAAGCCTGTCTGAATAAGGTCTTTTTTTAACCAAATGCACTCTACTTAAGAGTAAACTAATGCATTGAACTCATTGATGCATCAGACACAATAATTATGCAACCAAATATCATTTGACTTAAAAAGGATGAAAAACAAAAGCAGTTGGAACTCCCTTTGTAAGGACAAATTATCAAATCGAATCCCTAAAGAGTGCCTTTACAATCACCTGACAAACATTAATTGCGCCTGCCAACTTCTTCTGACAGCAGTGTGCTTCTTTAGTTGCGACAGTTCCAGAGAACAAGTCGGGTCTACCATAATGTTTAGAGGAATGTCTTCATCAGATATTTCCTATAAATTCACATTATTTATGTGGAATTCACATGTCAACTCACGTTACGGACGAAACAAAAAAAAAAAAAAACAGTATTTGAATCTGATACGTCTTTCCACAAACAGGGTTCAAATACAGGGTTCAGGGCAGGATGGTTAGATGCTATTGAACAAAATTATTCATGTGTGGAACTGTTTCCCCTTTCCTTTTTCTATACTTTTAATGAAGTGAAAGGACCGAAATTTAGAGTACGCTGTTTTCCATTAAAGTTAGACTAATGTAAACGCAAAACAAAACGATCTGCGGCATAGTGTTCTCGTGTATTTCATTCTACGTATACCTGTGCAAAAGTAAAGTTAGGGTCACAACGTTAGAAAATTAGAAGTCTCTGTTGTCTCATACTTAATTTTATTTCTTCTACATTGTTCTGAAAAAAATTTGATGTAATAAGAAAATTATATTTTCAAAAATTCATAGAAACAGTGCTCATGCAACTAATCTGCTATACGTACTTTGTAAACAAACAAATTTAAATTGACGGAGCGAACGTGACTCTAGATGTGGTGCCAGAAAAAAGTGTATATATCAAGATAATTTCTCTATTGCAATTAAACCTTGATTAGAATGAAATACATTAGAAAATTTAGTTCACTTCTTTTATATACATTGTACAATAAAGTTTAAATTAGAGATTTTATTCTGTTATGTCTCTCATAACACTTCAAATTGGACAATGTGGAAATCAACTTGGTCACAGTTTTTTCAATACAATATTCGAAATTTCGAACCAAAAACCAAATGCTGCAAATTATAATTTTTTGGAAGAATCGCAGTTTAGGTAAATATTGTTTTGTTATTATTAGTTCGAATGATGATTATGAATTTTTTACTTTCCGAGCAGTTTTAATTGCTGTTCCTTCACGTCCTGGAAATTTCATTGCAGCATCAAAAACTTCGCCAGCTTTCCTTAAAAGTCTCCATATAAATATTTGACGAGTGTTTGTTAACTTCTTATGCAGTGAAAATGTTTCTCAAAATCATACTT
The DNA here is from genome assembly GCA_013235015.1 of Araneus ventricosus. Lineage (NCBI taxonomy): Eukaryota > Metazoa > Arthropoda > Arachnida > Araneae > Araneidae > Araneus > Araneus ventricosus. Next base: position 705,516 of record BGPR01000122.1, on the reverse strand, counting down.
ATTTAAAATATTTCATTAAAATGATTCAAGTTGTGAGTATATAACAAGAAAATGCTTCGCACTTTAATTCTTGCTAGAATTATTCTACATTATTCTAGCAAAATATAATCAGATATAGATTTGAAAAGATTATTCCACAACTTGTAAAATGATATATTCAGCTGAGATTTAAACCATGGCATGAATAATTTCAAGTGTAATTTTTTTTAACTTCATATGTTTTCTTAAACGGAAAATAAGCAGAAATATACAGAATAATTATTTGAAAGCATATTTTCTTCATTTAATTCATTTATGCTTTCATTGCTTATTGGGATGTGGAATAAGTTCTTGTTGTTTTTTGCCAGAATTAATGCTTTATTTTAAAAATCATTAAAAAACGTGTGACTGAAAGTATTGTCCATTGCTAGCCCCTACTTTTCCCCATCTTTCTGGCAGCATTTGAATTCTATGTCAGAAAAATGACGGTTAACCTGGAGTTTAGGGTGCTTACTCACTTCGTTTCCCTTAAGCTCACCAATTGTTTGTCGCCAAGAGAGAAAGTGCCAGAACATTTGTTTTGGATGCGAGTTGAAAAATTTTTCAGTGTTGTTTGCACATACGCCAACAGTGATTTGTTTACCGGTCTACGGTGCATGCCCTTAATTTTGCATCATTTCCATTGGTCCACTGTCCACTCTCTTCGATTTGATATTATTAGTTCGAGTGTTGGCTTCGGTTGGCTTACAAATTTTAATAATACTTCGTTTGAAATTCTTGATCATTTAACAAACAATTTTTTTTCAATAACCGTTCGTTTCTCTTCTGAAGATTCTTGTTCATTTAATTTGCTGATTCTCTTTCTCTGTGTAGCTGATTAAGGCTTCAAAATATCAAACAAGGAATGTTTTTTCTGCTACAAGGGGCTTGCTTTGCTGAAAGCAAAGTCGATGTTTTTTGTAAGTTAAAAAAATTTGCCCAGTGCACACTTGCAGTGCCAAAGGCATTGCATGTTCAATCTCTCGTTTTTAGATGTTGTAGGCATCAAATGCTCAGGAGACCTATAAAAAACTCACTGCGCATCTAAACAGTGTTTTGCGACTGCAAATAAAATTGCACCGAAGAAAATTGGTGAGAAAATAGTATACACCCTAAAATCCAGGTTGACCACCAGGCCATGTGCCATTGATGGGAGCAGGTGATATTCAGAAAGAGCAATGTCTGGTGAATATGGTGGGTGGGGTAGGACTTCCCATTTAAGCATTTCCAAGTAAGTTTTCACCGGTTTTACAACATGTGGCCGAGCATTGTCATGCTGCAAAATCACTTTGTCGTGTATCTGCTCGTATAGTGGCTGTCTTTCCTTCAATGCTCAGCTCAAACACATTGATTGTAGTTGATAGCCATCTCCTGTGATGGTTTCATTTGGTTTGAGCAGCTCATAATAAACTACAACCATCTGACCCCCCAAATGCAGAGCAGAAGCTTGGGACCATGGATATTCGGCTTTGACAATGATTTTAATGCATGGCTGGGCTTAAAACGATTTTCTATGCTTAGGGTTATTGTACTGCATCCATTTTTCATCGCCAGTCACAGTACGATGCAAAAACCCATCTGTGAAACTCTCCGTTCTGCGTGGGGTTTCTTTTATGTGAGTGATGGAGACAAATAAAGACCAATGGTTTTTATCCCAATTATTTATTGACTTTGTTACGGGATACGGACAATGTACACACAACAATGATGAAATATTCACATGATGAAACGAAATATAAAATGCTCACCCGCTCTGTTACATTTCGAGCTGTGAGTTTAATATCAAAACACTATTGACATTTCATGTAAAACATCCACTGGCTAAAACTCTAGTCTACCACTCGCTAAGCCCATTTGACCCGCGTCAGGAACTTCCCCGTTCTTCTCTACTGTCAACACTCGACAGCTGCCAACGCTTCGTTGCTCCACAGCGCCCTCACACCATCCCTTTCCTGCCATTGAAGCAGCTGTTCATATGTGAAAAGACGCCTTTCAACGTCTCTCCCCTTCAACTGGTATGGCACCCAATGACATTGCTTTTGAATCATTCCTAATGCTTTCAAATGTTTTGAAACTGTTGTGTGATCAACTACTAATGATTTTGCAAGTTTAGCTAGCATCTGATATGAGTCTTTGTGAAGTAAGGCCACCAGAGCATTCTTTATCATCAAAATCATTATTTCTGAAGTGTCTAAACCAACCTCTGCATGTTATTTCTGAGAGAGCATGGTCGCCGTAAATCTCAACACAAATTCTGTGTGTTTCAGCTGCAAATTTTATTTAATAAAGAAGTGTAAAATCCACAACTAATACTCTTTTTTGGCACAAAATTTTATATCTTTAACATTATGAAAAGAAAAAAGTTGTTTGCACTTCCATAAAATGACATGCACTGAATTTCAAGCTTGCTTATAGTACTTCTATCAGCTGCATCATCATCTTAAACTATGTGCATGCAGTTATGGTAATGTCATCTGTTGGAAAACAGCAAGAACTCATTCAACATCTCAATATTTTTAGCTTTTCAGTTATTAGCACATTGGCAATTGTCAAAATAAAAAGATTGGAAGGGATTTCTGTGGTAACATTGTGTGAATAGGGTTTTATAAGCTGAACAAATGGAAATATTCTCTGCGAAATGGTAAGTGAATTATTATTTAGATTTCTCTTTGTTAATGATAATAAACTAGAAATTTATTCCTCTTCAGCAGGGGGAATTAATTAAACAAAATAAGTACATGATTAGGGAAGGGGGTTCTTAGAAATTTTATCATAACTGCATTTACCATGGTCTATGTGCCATATGGTACAATACTGCAAATAGTGTATTTTCAAAAGAGACTTCTACATTAAATGAAAAAATTACATACAGTTATATACAATAATTACAAAAGTACAGATTGTACAAGCTTCCATCAAGGATCATGAAATTGATGGAAAATAACTTTTCAAATATAAATAAAATGGAAGTATACAAAAATAACCATTATTTTCCATCTTGCTGTAAGTTTTGTTTTAATTACAAAAAATGAAATTTTATTTAATGTTTACTATTGCTTATATTTAGAATTACAATATATGGGAACACCAAAATCTTTTAACCACTTAGGGCCTCCAAGGATCTTAATCCAGCCCTGAACCTCACATTATCTTGTCTAATTTGATAATATTAGGTTTTATTATTAGTTTTTTTTATAATAATAAATAATTCATTTTCCAGGTTCTTTTCTGATTCTGAAGAAAATGCCAGTAAAAATTATGCTCGTTCTATTTTAATTGATACTGAACCAAAGGTAATTTTATCCTTAATTGTATTTAATTTATTTATTGCGTATTTATAACTGAAAAGTACTATCTAGTTAGCTGTGTCTTTGTGATCTTGAATTCAATTAAAGTTTGCAGTTTTAAGCACTGAAAATGTCAAATGTGAAATTTCATGCTCATAACTTGACAGATTCTCCCTGATTTGATATGTTATAACTTGACTGTAAACTTTTTGTTGTATTGTTATACTACTATATATACTTTTTTTCATTTTTCCAATAGGTAATCAAAGAAATCTCAACTTTTGGCAAAGATGTTGCTTGGTCTTATCGAGATGATTGTCGTATCAATGTTCAACAGTTGGGCTCTGGTAATAACTGGGCCTTGGGTTACCTCAACCATGGGCCTGAACTGCAAGAGCGTGTTTTAAATGCTGTTCGAAAGGAAGCTGAACGCTGTGATAATGTTCTAGGTTTCCTTCTTTACTCCTCTGTGGCTGGAGGAACTGGTAGTGGTTTTGGATCTTACATATCTGAAGTTCTTCGTGCCAATTATCCGTCAGTATCTTCAGCAAGTATTGTAAGTTACCTGCAATAGATTAGATCAGTGTAAGCTTTAATAATGTTGTCAAGTTAATTTTAGAGCAAAAGCTTCAGAGTTTATCAATTATGCTCAGTTAATAGTTCTGAATACAGTACTTAAAAAAAAATTGATCTATTGGTTTAAAAACAATTGATATATTTTAGTAGAATTTCATTTAAACATGTTCCTGATATTCTGTGTAATAAAACTATATTTAAAATGGAAGTTGTTTAATATTATGGAATTCATTTTACAACCCTTTGATGCCCAGAAACATGTTTCATGTCATTCATCTATGACTTGATTGCTCGTAGCTCTATAGGTTCAATCGACATGAGTTGTCACATGCTTTAAATTTGTGTCTACTGAGCTTTTAAAGTTATGATATGTTCTTTTTTTTACAGATATAAGCATAAAATAAAAGAAATTATTTGTGTCATACAATATTTTAAGCATGGATAATTTGTGGAACTTACTAAAAGAATGATAATTAAAGAAGTTGATTGAAATCCTGACTTTCTTTCATCCTTGATCTAATATATATATATATATTTATATATGATTTTTATATACATAATTCATAATATTTTATAATTTTTGTTTTGGCATACTGCACCGTATTTAGAGGGCATCATCACTTGTGAATGATTTATATCTAGTCTTTCAATTCCTGTTCTAAATACAGAGACGATCTTTTAATGTTAAAATATTTACCCATCATATGTCTCTGCATGCAGTACGATGAAATATTTTTAAAAATGTCTGCATAAATTAATGCCTTGCTGGGAAATTTGTTTATGATATCAAATTGATTATAGTTATACCAATTTTAAGTTTCTTCATATTTAAAAATATTAATTTCATTTAATGTGTGAGGAATGAATCTTAATTAATAATTAATGAGTTTAATTTTATATTTCAGTTGCACATAACCCAGACTGATTTTATTGTCTTGTAATACTGACAATAATAAGTTTGTAATATGGCTGTTAATTACATGTATAATTTTCTTTTCAGACTGTGTGGCCATTTCAGCGAGGAGAAGTATCTGTTCAAGCATATAATGCTACTTTAAGTCTTTCATCTTTACAAAAATCATCAGATGCCATTTTTGTCTTTGAGAATGACTGGTTGCTAAAATTGTGTCATCATAAAATGGGTCTTAACAAGTCTTCTTTAAATGATCTGAACACTGTTGCTAGCCAGCAGTTAGCAAATGTCCTTTTACCAGTTGAAAGATCTCAGGGCATTGTTCCCATTTTCAGTAAGTTGCCTTTTTTCCACTTCTTATTTTCATCAATTATTTCACATAGCCTATAAAGCTCCTGCTATTCATATTATATTCACTTCTCTATGTCTCTTTATAAAAATATTCAACCCAGAAGCAATCTCAGCTTTGAGGGACTGTGTTGACCTCGTGACAGAGTTTTAGCTATGAGACAGGGTTAGAATCCAATTTCATCATAAATCTGTAGTGTATGTGTGCCTCGTATATGTCAAATCAAGGTCAAATGTCTTCCTATTTGTGTTGTGAAAGTTTGGAGGTGAAGGTGCCATCCTTTGATTATCTTCATCTGACCACTGTTAAAAAAATGATGAGGTCTTTTCTGGATAGCCTTTCTGTAGCTTTATAATGGAATATTTACTGAATTAAAACTATAGAAAAAAAATCTCAGTTTTGTAATCCAAGGATCCAGGTATAAATCAAAACTTTACCCTTGAATAGTGCCTGTCCAATTTAAATATGATCATAATCTGGATGTTCCCTCAGAGGTACAGTGCAGATCTGTGGCGAATCTAGGATTTGGATTAGGGGGGCGGCTGAGGTCATAAAAATTTTGTATCGCTGTGACGAATGTCCAACATCTTGGGTTATATAAACCAAAATACTTTAACTTTACAGACTTTATTTACCTGACAATAAGAATCATAAAGAACTATACAATATTTTCGATAATTTAATAAAAATTATAATGAAATAACTAGCCAAAAAAAGTGTTCAATTGCGTCAACTCTACAAGTACAAGCAGAATGACTAGAAAAGTAGGAAAATTGTCAAGCCAGAAAGCAATGTTGACACGTTTTTATTATTTTTTCAAAAAAGGGAAATTAAGAACAAATGGTTGTAATGATTTTAAATAACAATAAGAATTCTGGCTCCCCCCCCCCCCCCCCAGGATTCCCCACTGGTGCAGATGTTAACATGTTTTTAATAATGAGTTCTAAAGACTCAATATTCAAAATAAGGGTGGACTTTATTATTTGTTGAGGTATGTTTGCATTCATCTTTGAATAACTCTAAACTGAACATTAATCTAACAAATCAATCAATTCACTCATTAGTAACTTTTTATGCGACTTGGGCTAAGTCTTATCTGGCGGCTGTTGTGCTTTCTCAGACTATTTTTTTTTACATATATTCTTATCAAACCATTACTAAATTTTCAAATTTCTGTCAACATTCAGACATTGATCTGACAAATTTAAGAATTAATAATAATTATTCTTAATTTTCGTGTGCTCTTTCTCTTCTTGAAGTCGTTGTGTTTGATGCCAGAAAATTTGTATTCTTTCTTTAATACTTTCCTTTTTATTTGCAACAAGAGCTATTATTTATGTGTTTCTGATTTCAAAAGTTTTTACACATTCATAAATAATATTTGCCTGAGATGTATTCAGTATGTATTATTCACCATAAGTACAGTAAAATGTGTATCAAAAGTGTACAAGAATTTTGCATTTTAATAGGCATGGTAATGGCTGTGGCTAACTTAATTAATTTTTTTAAATGAATGGTATTTAAAAGTGTTTTTTTTTTTTTAAATACGATGTAAGTGGGTTCTACCTCTATTAATCAAGAATAATATCACAAATTATCAGCAAATCTCGTTTGGTGTAATTTTATGCTTCGTTCCTGTACTTTATTTCAGCACACATATGTTATTTAAATTCTATGTATTATTCTACCTAAAAAGAACAGACGATTATTATAATAAGCAAAATCGTCCAGCTCATATGAATTCTAAGAACAAATACGTAGTTTTAATTCAATCTTTAATTTATGTGACTTTTGGAATCTTGGTTCTATAATATTTGATTGAACATGAAACTGACCAATTTTTAAAATATTTGTGTGGTTCAGAGGTCTGCATTTTTTTATGATTTCATCTGAAAGAAATCCATATTTAAATCTGCTGATTTATGCATTTTTCAGAATTGCTTTATAAAGTTATAATACTATGAAAAAAATAATGAAAGATGGTATTGTATGTATGAAGAAGAATGTTCTTTGATGAAAATACAGACGTGTTATATTATAAAGTACTTTAATCCAGTTTGGCAAGTTTCTGGCTGTAAATTGCAATTAGTTCAATTCATATGATCTGAAAACATTTGTCTTTCAGAAAAAATATGCTTTTTTTTTGTTTACTATTTGGTTTTTACAGCTGCTAAAGTGTGGGATCCAAAAACAGTTTTTTCTGTCTTATGAAACTCGTATAGATGCCTTTCATTTTAAAGCATTTTTTTCACAACTGTGGTTGCTGGTAGTTTTAGTGTAAAGTGGATCTAATCGATATATGGCATTGGCCCAAAAGTCTTGCTGTTCGATAAAATCTGACAGAAGCAGCATATCTTTTGAGGGAAATGTTATTTTTTTCTGTCCAGTAAAATACTGGTGGATGTACAAGCTGCAAATAATCAAATTGAGGTTCTGAAAGGAGTGAGTGGCATTTACTGCACAAATAATATCTCTTATACAGTAAAACTCGTCTTAACCTTATCCCAGGTTATCCGAAACGCCTCTGAAATTGCAACGAGAGATTTTTTGCAGCAACATCCCTGGCTTTTTTTAAGCTTCCCCACTAATGTCAGTGATTAATTTATGAAGGTTAAAATTAATAGGTATTAACGGTATTAATTACGATATGGCTTACCTATGCCTGCCAGGTGCATTGCTCCTGAACTCGCCTGTGAGAATATTGCATCCAACAGAGGGTTAACTTTACTAAAGAACATAAGGGACCATCCATAAATGATGTCACACTTTTTTTCAATATTTTTGACCTCCACCCCCTTGTCACAAAGTGTCATAATTCACCATACCTCCCCCCCCCCTTGTCACATGCCATGCTATATTACATAAACATATACTTACAGTTCAGAAACAAAGCATTACGTTATAGATCATATTTCCAATTTTATTTTTAAACTTTATGTGTTTTAATGACATTTGTGAGCATAATAATGATTATATGTGTACTTATTTTGTATGAAATAAGATTAAGGTTTACAACAAAAAACCTAATCAATATACAATTGTAATAAAATATTAATATAAAAGAGCAATTGAAAACAATAGTATTTTGGAATTTGATATATTTTGCTTTAAATCTTATCTTTACTTTATGAACTCAAAATTAAACAGATTGATTTTTTTTAAAAACGCCTCAATAAGATCAACCTGTTTATGCCACTACCAGTTCTACCACTCACCCAGATGGGGCGGCGTACCTTTTGTTGGACATTTCAAGTGTGTGACGGGGGAGGTTTTTTTTCTAATGGTGAAGAATTTCTGCTGCTACTATATTCTCAGAACCTACCCTGAATGCCTTTTTCGAAAAGAAAGGAATATAAGTGAAAAAAATTCACATGAAAGTTGTTTTAGCCCCGATTAAAAAAATACCCTCAAATTCTGCTAATTTCAAAATAACTTCAAAATTTAATCTGCTGATTTTAAATGTTTTCATTTTAACCAAAATGTGTGATGTCACACTTCTTGTTACCCCCTCCCTACTTCACATACTGTCACAATTTCACCAACCCCCCCCCCCTCCAAGCGTGACATTTTTGGACGGCCCCTAAGTGTAGCCTACAAAGAGCTTTGAATTTATTTTACACCCAAAACTTTTCTGAATTACATACTGTAATTAAATGTAAAATAGTAATAAATGTTCATGGCTTCACCAAAAAAATCGTCATCTGAAACAGCTTCGGTTAACTGGGGTTGTAATGTGTATTTACGATGGTAAGTCATTAAGTAAGTCACAAAAGATAAGAAAAAAATAATTTACCATGATAATCACTTGGAGACAATTTTATTTTTCAACATAATCTCCACCAATGTTGATGCACTTATCCCATCATTTTATCAGTGCCCTAATTTCAGCTCTTTGAGTTGCTGTCTCATCCACAGTAGGACTTTGTGTTGAACATCGTCATCATCTGCAAAGTGTTTGCCTCTAAGACGTTGTTTTAGTGGACCAAACATATGAAAATCGCTTGGGGCTAAGTCTGGTTAGTCAGTGCTACAGGATCCACCTTACAGCCCAGACTTAGCCCCGAGCTATTTTCATCTGACGATGAAAACATTCAGCACAAAGTCCTACTGTGGATGAGACAGCAAACTAAAGAATTTTATGCCGCTGGAATTGGGTCGCTGATAAAACGATGTTATAAGTGCACCAACATTGGTGGAGATTATGTTGAAAAATAAAATAGTGTCCAAGTGATTATCCTGGTAAATTATTTTTTCCTTATCTTTTGTGATTTACTTAATGACTTACCATCGTATTTGCAGATAAACCTCATTAACATTAAGTATGTTGTTACTCTTTAAATAAGTCGATTCAAGTCATTTCGAAAGTACTCTTTGGCTTTTTAATTGATACTTTTGAGTTGGCTTTTAAAATAATATATATATTTGTTTCTTTTCAGATGATTTGTTGGCACATTTGGTCCCTCATCCTCAGTTCAAATTGGTAGGTCTCCGATCTGTGCCACAAGAGCCACTCGCTTCGTTACCTTTCAGTGCTTATACTTGGCCAGGTTTACTGCGCAGTCTGAGAAGAATGGTTCTCTACAATACTGTTGTGGATGAAGGTTTGTTCTATCATTATTGATACTTGTTGTGCTTTTGACGTGAAAACGTCTTTCCGCTCATTACAGTTATAGTTGGTCGAACTTTCTTGTGTGACAAAATACGGTCAGATTTGAATAGTTAATAACTACGAGACTAATAATGCGAAAAGAATGGTTGACCCCACAAAGGATAGATCATATCTGTAAGAGTTTGTCGCATAGTTTTTTTTGCCTGTGATATCATCGTACCAGTGTAGGCGAATGCGCATGATTGTTATGAATTAGCTTTATGTAAGGTTATAAATAAGTGTAGCGTGGAAACGCGTTTAGCTAGGAGGTTGATTCTGGTGTCAAGAGCTTGAGTAGTATTACTAGGAACCAAAGTGAGACAATAAAAATATTTATCAGAATATAAGTAAAAATCGGTATTAAATTGAAAATTTCAAGCGCCCATGTTTTTTTATTATAACATGCAGAGCTTTCTTTCGAATTGTACGAAACTTACAGAATACTTGACAATACATAAAAGAAACATTGCATTAAAATTTGAATATTACAGGAAATATGAGCATTTGTAGTAAATAATGTTATATTGTGCATACGCGAAATGTAGTTCTATATCCCAGATAGCAATTTTAGTTTGCAGCAATCTTGCTCTGCAAATCTGTAAGTTTGACACAGCAAGAGTGCAAGTTTGAAACAAGTTAACGCAAACGAGTTAGCCACCACAAGTTAAACTATAGCAAAAACAGAACACTAAAACAACCTTGGATTCGAAATCCCGCTTCCTAAGCCTGTCGTCTTAACCACTCAGCGAGCTACACTCTGAGAAGAGAAGATAGATTGCGCTTATAGATCGTGCATCTGTATGATTTATTTTAAACTATTTTCTTGATTTCATTAATTTTTTAAATTTTGAGTTGAGAATATGATTTGAAGTCAAAGTGTCAGCGATTTTCGCTAATAACTACGTTTTGCTAGTAGAATAAATTATGAAATTAGGGTTCAAAAGTAATTACTTTTAAAATGGGACAAAATGTAATTTATCATTTTTCAACAAACATTGACTGCTTTTTAGGTTTAATTTTGTTTATGAACGTTAAAATTTCAACATTAAGAAAAAGGCAATATATAATTTTCTTTAAAGTGCGAGTTCTATATTTAGTAAAAAGATAGAAAATGTTTCAAATTTTTTTTTTATAAAAAAGTTAGTTTTTTTACAAATTATCATTGATTTATTGAATTAATAAAAAGAAGGACGGTCTAGGAGATGCTATTAAAAATCGGATGTTTTTTAAAACAGAGACAAAGATTATCTCTAAGTGTGCTATCATCTTTGCAGCAAACTTGTTTTGCAATCGTGGTGTGAAGTTTGTCATAACAACTTCACAGCAAACTTGTTTTGCAAGTGGGTTGGATTACTTTGCAGTAAGTTTGCTGCAAAGTTGCCACATCATGTTTGTCATGACAAGCTAATATCAAGAAAAATCAGTATCCCAGTACATGCTATCTGGGATACTGTAAACAGATGGCACCATCAAAATCTGCTCTAAATAAAAGATAAGAAAGGCGCGGTTCGGGTCCGCGCCGTAGATTTTTCATGAAAACGTCGGTATAAAATCATAAAACAAGTATTTCGTATTAATATGTAATTTAATGATCAATCTCTTTAATACAATATCCCAGGTAGCACAGAAATATTATATAATGTTTACACAATGTTATACAATATTATGAACACCGAGGAACACCGAATACTGTAATAAAGTATTGTTTTGTATGTATCAGTATTTCCGAGATACTAAATTTTCACAAATAATATAAAAACAATGTTTATTTATAAAAATCTTCATTTTAACTCAGGATATCACTCGATTGGAGGTTTTATTACAAAAACACCACTGGAACAATTATTCTTTAAGATGCTGAATATTATATCATACTATACAATACATTGCACACGATATTTTGATTTTTACATTAAGCAGCATTGATCAGTATTTTAAGGTGAAGTTATTCTTATGTCTGACAGAGATGGCAGCACAAAAATACTGTAACACTTTATTATACAATGTTGATTCTTATTTTGAGGTGAAGTTATTCTTATGGCCAACAGATGGCAGCATGAAAATACAATAACACTATATTACTCAGTATCCTGAAATAGTGTTTAAAAAAAAATGTTCATTTGAATAATAATGTTTACATAGTCATTTTGTTTTACTGTATATAAAAGGCAGGCCGGATTCAACTAATGAAGTTAACCATAAAACAGCTCTCACATATGGATTATCTAAGAAGAAAAAAATTTAAGTGTTATTCTCATCGTAAAAATATGCACATGATTTTTTGTTGCGAATCTTGTACTTGATTTTTAATCAGTAACGTTATTATAAATGTTCAAGGCATCTTGTAATACATTAAAAGAGGAATAAATAAATTTCAAATTTATTTGAAAACCTTTCAAACATATTATTATAATTACTTTAAAAACTTATTGCCTTTTAATTTATTAAAATTAGCAAACTTAGATAAGAGCTAAAATTGCCTCCTCTTTGACTTCTAATTTCATTTTGAACTCGAAATTGTAATGATAAAAGATAATTTAATTAAGAAAACTATTTAGATTAATTGTGAATGAACATGAAATTTCGCAGAGATCCGAACTTTGTAACTACATTTCATTGTCATCATTTACGCTCACTGATGTAAGTCTCGTTGGTCAAGTTGTAAGGTGTCTGGTTCGTATGCCGAAGGTCCCAGATTCATAGATCGCTGTAAGTAGATGTGTTCAAAATATAACGAAGTGTTACCTAGAAGTTCGAAATTAAGTGATTAATATTTCTCCATGCTTCTAAAATGTATTTTTAAAATATTCACTATAATGTTATATAATATTATTCAGTATAGTACAATATTAATTAATATGGTATAATATTATACACAGTATTATATGGCATTATACAATATTATATAATATTATTCAGTATAGTACAATGTTATTCAATATGGTATAATATTATACAGTATTATATGACATTATCCAATATTATGAAAAAAGTCTTACGTTTTACACTGTTTCAATATTGGGAAAAATATTGTACAATATTACTTTCTCGAATTTTATGATATAAAACAATATCTTGTGCTACGTGGGATTTACACAGAGTAGTATAATGGTTACAGAATAGATAAATCAAAAGTTTATTGCATGTAGCAAGGATCTGCGGTTGCTTGTGATTTATCTATTCTGAAACCATTATACTACTCTGTGTAAATATTGTATTAAAGAGATTGATAATTAAATTACATATTAATACAAAATACTTGTTTTATGATTTTATCCCGACGTTCTCACGAAAAATCTACGTCGCGGACCCGAACTGCGCCTTTCTTATTATTTTAATTAAACAAATGGTCAAAAGTATTGGAAGATTTGTAAAAGGCGAAGCATTTGGAGTTAATCTGAATATAATAGTCAGTGGTGTAGTCACAAAATATGCAATGCCGAGACTTTCTAACTTGGGTGACCAAAATCACACTGTTTTAATGATGTTTTCACAATTTTTTTTATTTATTTCTCGTGAAAAAAAGCAGTACCGGAACGTCGTTCCGGCTCCACTAAACCCCTGATAATGGTTCATAATCAGTTGTGGAGAATCGTGGAACTCACATTTTACAGTGAAGATTTTATCACTAGGAGATTTAGGGAATCGTTCACAAATTGATGAAGAAGAAAATGATTTCGGCTCACCCTGTTTCACAGGAAACCGATAATGTTTTGAAGCCTTCATCAATCGTTTTGCTTCTTATACGTATTGCTTACGTGCATTTTCGTGAAAATCGCATGAATATTCGGGAAGATACAAAGGTTTCATTAAAACATCCCAAATTTTTTGCATGTTTTTGCTTATAACATGGAGAGTTTTCAGCCAAATTTTGAGAAACTTACGAAGTACTCGACAATATGTTAGAGAAACATTGTATTAAAATTTGAAGTAAATACCTTGAATATTTGAGGAAATATGAGTAATTGTAAAAACTTTTTAACTGCGCATGTGCGCAACATAGTGTAAATTTTCTTTCATAATGTCGAAGCCATATATATAGGACAACTTATATAAAACTATAAGTTGAATACCATTAAGATTTATAAGGTTATAGACGTTGCAACCAGAAGAATTTCTGTTGTAGGCTTTGCAACTTAGAATTTCTGTTGTTTTCTGGTCTTCTTGAGAACAAAATGATGAGGGGTTTTCCACAAATCAATATTTTTTAAACTTGAATCTGCGAGTATTAATCGTAGAATAGCAATTTTAATTATCTATTTAATTTATAAGTGCAGGTGGGTACTCGGGATGTTCAACTTTCATAAAATTCAATATTGCTATTCGAAGATTCGAGTTTAAATAATATTGATTTGTGGAAAACCCCTCATCATTTTGTTTCTCTTGGAGAACAACGAAAATTCTGCTGGCTGCAATGCCTACATCTTTCTAACTCTTAATGGCATTCAACTGGAATTTTTATATAAGCTGCCTTATACTGCACTTCGACGGCATGAAATAAAATTTACGCTTTATTTTGTGCATGTGCAGTTAAAAGTATTTGCCACAAATACTCATATTTCCTCAAATATTCAAGGCATTTACTTCAAATTTGAACACAATGTTTCTCTAACATATTGTCGAGTATTCTGTAAGTTTCTCAAAATTTGGCTGTCAACTCTGCATGTTATAAGCAAAAACAT